>VZTT01060775.1:23578-55395 GCA_013400855.1 Buphagus erythrorhynchus
AGTCGTGTGAGTCCAAAGCACATTTGATTCCTGTGGTAAGGTGGTTTTTCTCATATCCTTTTCAACGCACAACTGAGAATTCACCAAGGAATCTTCTTCTCTCAACAACCGAAGTAGCCTACATTCAAAACAAGAATAGCAGTGAATTGTAACAGGACAATGGCATGATTCCAGATTATCTGTCTTGACAGAGTTCCTAAAATTATCTGCAATTGCTCAGGTGAGTTCCCTGCTCACTTCCATTCCCAGTCTCAATGTTACAACAAGGCCTTTCCCTGGAATTCTGAGATCAGGAAAGGAGGGCAAAGGGAAGCAATAAGAACTACCTTAACTACACCCGTTCAACATCCTTTTAACTCTGCTTGTTCCAGTGTCAAGCAGGTGGAAACCTGAATGGATGTATTTGTACGGACCTTTCAGAATTGATGCTGGATTTGAAACTCAAAACGTCATGGTGTCCATCTTCTAATGATGCTTCCTCCTCCTCTTCATTCAGAGCCTTTTCAAGAGACAACAAAGAAAACAAAACAGAATTCAGAAGAACTTAGAGACCAATTTTATGGAATTGTTTCAAGAAAAAAAAAAAACACATTTGTTTTAGTCTTCCCCTCCAAAACACACAGGAAAAAAAAAACCCAAACCCATACCTCTTTGTAGGAAGTTCTGGGGGACTTTAGTACCTAAGAAATACTAATACTGACAATTGTCTCTGAAAATAACACAGCAAGTGACTAATTCAGTAACCAATATTTTCTTTGTATGATTTATATTAAATATGAAAACCCATACAAATTAGAGGATAAAATAAAAGCTTTTAAGGCTGTACCAAAACAGAAATACGGCAGGCAAAATATGGAAAAGAACCTGAATCGACAGCATTTGTAAAATTTCAGTCATTTGACATTACAAGCTAAACAACTTCATAATGAGACCTGCAAAATTACATTTATAGTCTGTGTGTAAAACACGACCAGAATAAAATACAATCCTATGTACTACATTTATAACCAAATACAAACAACTAAATTTGGAATTAGGGTTCCTCAAACTACCAGGTTTCTGAGCCCCTGGGTAGGTTTCATCAGATAGCCTTTAACTGTGATTTTCATAGGCACATACGAACTCACAGAAGCTTGGCAGACAATCAGTACATGTTTCTTTTAAAAATTTCAGCTTATCCTGCAGCATGCATCCAGTGACACAGCTTACAAAGGTGCTGCAGTTCACTCCTCATATTATACAAACTGAAAAACAAATGCCACACCAAAATAACACTTCTAACATAGAAGTACCACAACCTGAATTACAGATATTTTTGAAAGATAGTAAGAAACGGGAGAACTATGGGAATATGACACCATCACTTTTGCTCCCAACAGCCTGTTTGGTCTTCATCAGAGGGAAGCTCTCTGGGAGCATTATATGCCTGTTATCAAACCCCGTTGAGCATTCCTGATACAATATGTTATTAAAAGAAAACAGAGCATAAAGGCAAACTAAATTAAGTTTTGAACAATTTTTAAATTGTTTACAACAAATCTGAACAAATGTAAAATAATGCTAAATTTTAAAAGTTAAACTTGTAGGATTCATCAAGGCTGTGGAGTGAACTGGGATACAAATGGTTGTGTCCCCATATATCCAGACATAATCGGTAAATCAGACATATTCTGAAATGTAACAATTAGAACAATTAGAAAAGTTCTTTTCTTAGACTGTAATCACATTGTACTCTTCCTGAGAATTCCAGAATTTAAAATGGAGGGCATGCTAATGTGAGAGCTTCTATGAGACATAATGATGCTTGTTTCTCATATCCAAGGGTTAAATCAAAAAATCACAATTCCCAGAGTCTCACAAAAGAAACTCACCTCTGTTTAACCTTGTCTCCTATGAATGTTATCAACAAAACCCGATTTAGTTCTGCTTGGAAACTCTTTGAATAGTCTTATTTTGTGCAAACAAAAAAGCCACAGAACATGCACGCATGGAACAAAATATACATTACCTGGGAATCCATGACAGATTCACTAAGGATGGAAAGCTGACTGGGAGGATGACTTTTAAGTACAATGGGTCCCTGAGATGATTCTAGGTCACACTTAGGAGCCATTGTTACATTAGGAAAACCTAGAGGAATTAAACAACACAGGGAAGAACAGAGAGGTCTTGGTCTGTATTTATATTGCAGCAGTTTGTACTGAAAATCAAGCTCCTGTACTTCACCAAAAAAAAGGATCACAGGGATGTCACTTTAAACAACAACCCAAGATCAAACATAGGGTTAATTTAATACACTGGGCCACATACCCAGCTTTTGTCCTTCCCACCTGCATAAATACACTTGTGCAGAAGCAGTTTGCAGGATCAAACAGTCACTAGGAACAAAAGAGAATGGCAGCCTACACAGAAAAACCCCTAGGTTTAAGATTTCATATACAGAGAGCCAGTCCTGCCTTCCAGCAGCACAAGGATCCAAAAGTAAAATTAAGGAAAGGAAAAGCCTCATTCAGGAATTGCTGAAAAATCTTCAACCATATCCAAGAGCAAAGAGTCAGCTCACGCAGCAATGAGAATCAGAACTATTGCAGCAGCTCCAACTGGTGCTCTGCACAGGGCAGTAGCTTGGCTGTGAAATGGTGAGCATGAGGTGTTTCAGAGCACATGATGTGAAATTCCACAGTGGACCAACACAGTGGAATAACCAGCCATCAGTCACTCTCTCCTGCCATGGGAGGTGATAGCCTCACCTGTGTTTCATCCCACATGAACAGGATCAATCATACTGTGTTAGACAATGAGATAAAAGCAGTTAAAAAGGATGGTTTGCAAAGCAAGACTATCCATGGAAAGCAAGGAGATAATCTTAAATGTGCTACCACATATAGATGAGATGTTCTACCTGTTCGTGTGCGAGGAGCATCCTCAAGCAAGCCTTTTGCCACAGCCATAACCTGACCATCTTGCAAATGGTACTGATCAGACAGAATCTGAAAGTACAGTGCATAAGGAAACTTTATACTGAGCAGACTGATTCTTTCCTTTAATTTTTTCTGATATTGTTCCTCTGAACAGCTACCAAGAGAACAGCCAACAAGAGAACGTTTGCAAAGTTGGTATTGTGCAATTAGATCCTAAATAAGATAGATCAGAGCACCATGCTTCATTCTGAGTAACTAGAATTCATACTCTTTTTCTGAAAAATTAAACAATTATTACTTCTGAGGCACCCATCAGCACTGACTCTTTTTAGAACAAATCCTTTTACTCCCTCTTGTCCTCCCAGCCTGACACAAGCTGGGTATTTATGACATGCTCATCAAAATAAAGACATATCTAGCAATTAAAAAAAAAAATCCTCAAATCATTTGATCCCAATGTTAAGTCATAGAGCACTTATCTACATCTGACACCCAAAACATGTACTATTTGATGAGATTCAAACCAATTTAAGCAGACTTGTTCCATTCAGTCTTGCCTCCTGAAAATCCTACCTAAAACTTAAGCCACATACCACCAAAAGTTCCAGCAGAGGTAAGCACAGCTGACTACATCTGGCATCAGAAGACATTTTGGCAATCTCCAGAAGATGCAGCTTCTGTATTCAAATTCTCTCTCCCAAAATCTCTGTCTAGTATTTGAAGTCCACCACAACAGGTGTCTCTTAAGGAAGGATGTCTTGAAGTGCAAAGCAAGAGGCATCCAGCTATCATGAGCCAAATGGAGCTGACTGGGGCTTTGTGAGGGAAACACAATTTAAAGCTCCTCACTGACTCCTGGCTTCATTCAAAAGCTGGAAAATTAGTAAATTTTACTAGTAAAACTAGTAAAATTATATCCCAAAACCTGGGGAGAAGATAGATATTCTTAAACACCAAAGAGGAGGTATGTAAGCAACCTCTACTTCATCACGACTCATCAAATTGATCCAGAGACTGTGAGGACTTTGGAAGACCTCACAGAAAAGGCTCATGTATGCCCTCCTACTCAAAATTTGAAAACTGACTGACAATTTTTGCTCCTCCAGGAATCATAAGAAACTGTTTTGAAATGATTTCACAGTGCTCTATTGTTACAGTACTCTATCTGTTATTTCCCCAGAGTTCTTTTTAATGTCCATTGGTAAATTTGCTGGCTTACATTTAGCCTCATACAAAAAATTCTAGGTAATGGCATTTCACTTGTTTCTCCTCAACCCCCTATTTTACTACATGCTTTGTTATGTCACAAAATATCCCTGCATATCTGAGTTCCCATGTTTTTCTAGTCTTTTGAGCTTGCATTACACTGCAGTAAATTAGACTTCTCACAGTAATTTAGCAAATCAGTGAATATTCATCTTTCAAGCACTTCATGTATCTCCTTTTCCAGACCACTATTCAATTTTCACATTTGATACAAACTAAATCTAGTCTTTCCATTTAGCAATCTGACATCAAAACAATGCAGGTTTTTAGATAAAGTTATTATACCAAAACAGCAGAAGAAAAAATATAGAAAGAAAAGAAAGGAAAAAAAGTTTATGACTCATTTCCTGAAGGCAATTAAAATTAGTGATATGTATAACCAGACAAAAATTATCCTGATTAGTTTGTTTTTACCCTCCTCACTAGATCTTTTTTGGCATCAGCAGGTTCCTAGGCTCTACCCTCCTGCTGAGCATTATGTTATGAACATTTTTAGAGCATTGCTCCCAAAGTAGATTAGCTCACATTTGCTTGTGATGAGAAGAAAAAGTGGTATCATCCTGCAACCCCTTTAGGCCCATTTACACACCCTGGACAAATTCACTGAGCAGTGTGCTTTGTCCCAGTTTAGTATCACCTATGAATTTCATTTTAAAAATCACCCTCCCTCCTGTTTCAGATCATTATCAAAGTAAAATAAACTGGACTCATCCTAAAATCTCTCCACTACAATAATCCATTTACCTCTACTCTTTGGTGCAATGGACTAACATTATTTTAAACATAAGCTGTTTCAGGACCAATCAGTGTGGTACTTAAACATTCACAGTCCTAAGTTCCAGAGTGAACTCTTATCTTTTCATTCTGATTTTTAGGCAGACAAATCTCCAAAATATTAAACTTTCACTTATCCATTTTATAACTCTTTTGTAATGTCTTTCTGCTCAACACACAACTACATGAGAAACAACACTAATAGCAGCACCTTTTTTGCTTTCGTCTCTGAGTCTTTTGCAGTCGAGTAGGATTCAAGAGGCTTAGAAAGCTACACTAACAGCACTAAAAGAAAAAGATCACCAAGGTAACAGAAACAAGGAAACAATTCTCAGTGGTTGTGCTCTACTGGGACACAGAGTCTACACAGTTACTCTGAACACAGGACTTGGCAATTAACAGGATTTAAGTTAGGGAGAGGTGAAAGTGGTCCTATCTGATTTGTTTTTCTCTACATACACACAAGTGTTTGAAACAGCAGCAGCCAGATCTGTTTCATCTTGCCTGGCATAATTTCGTTTTGTCTTCCTTTTCACTGATTCAGAAGTAGACACAGAGTAAATTTAATAAAGTAATCTCTTAACTATAAAGGGGAAAACCACTCAGGAGGAATTGAGATTTGTGTATTTCATTAGAAACAGCAACAAATATAGAAGACTATTTCCTAAACATGAGTTTCACATCTGCAAAATAAGTCACATAACAGGTAGCCCAGCTAAATCTTAGAAAAGATAGTCTAATCTACCTTTTGTGACACATAACTTATTTCTGCATGGAAGTATTACTGAAACAAGGCTGCATTAGGGAAAGTGATGTAGAAATTCACAGTGTTTTTGAATGCTCTGCTGAAATGTGCTTGGCAGAAAATTACCGAAGTAACAAAAGTCCAGGTCTGAGGGTTGATTAATGAAATATCCATAACACAATAATTCTACTGTGATTGCAGAGAAATAGGGGTCAAATAGAAAACTAGGTGGTGTTCTTCAATTCTAAGTACTTCCATTTGTTTGTCTATGCTTGAATGCTCTCAAAGATCAGAAAGAGACTTCTGAAAAATTACAAAAGACAAAACAATGAAGTTTGTGATGGTTAGCCCACTGCACATTAACAGAACTACCAGATCATGTTTATTTTAACTACTAAGTGAACATTGTTCATTGTCATTCTTTACCAGCACAAACAATTCAGTCTGTTTGAGTACAGACGTTTGAAAGGTAATTTTCAGATTAGTTTCCATAACACATGGCAAGGATGACCTGCCATGTGAAAAAGGAGATCTACCAACACTTTTCAGTGACAACTACTCTCTCTGTTAACTAGGCTTGGGTTTACTGGTACAGTTCAATATTCAAAAGCAAATTCAATAATATATTTACAGTCAGAGTGCTTTAGAATGCCAAGAACAAGCTTTTCAATCCCTCAGATGACAAGCTTGTCAGACATAGCTTATCAATCTTTGTTGCATCAATTTTCTTCCCTCAACAACTTCTTGCCTCACCCTTTCAGCCCCCTTGACACTGCACTTTCTCTCTTTAAATAAGCAGTGTCCCTCCCTGATAGAGAAATGTTCATGCGTCAAAGAAAAATGCTAGATATGAGGAAGAAAAGACAAGCTGGCAATAAGAACTCAACGAATACACATACTTTTTACAATAGGTGAACTCTGCAAACAGTTCCTGCTCAGATGAAGTGAGGCCTGCAGAATAACAAGAGGGCATAGCCAGGCAACATGGTTCAAATGTGCAATTCTGTGTAACAGCTGGTTTGTCACAGTCTACTCCAATCACTGCATGCATGCAGCACACAGAGCATATGCACATATGAAATCAAGTTACCCAACAAGAGGAGCAATTGTGGCTTCCATGTGCAAGAGCAGTTTTCCAGTAGTGCTGCAGAACACTTGCAGCAGGCTGCAAGGGCAAATCTAGCTCTCACCTCACGCATCAGAGCCAGTTTCCTTTTCTCCAAAGAATTCGCATCCAGTTGCTTTTGCTTCTTCCATTTTCTGTTCAGTGCTTTCTCTTGGAGTTCCAGATGTGCCAGTGCTTTGTTTTTTGATTTGTGTATTTCATGGCGACGGAGCTACAGAAACAATTTCAAAAATCAATCTTAAGCAAAATTTGCAGGGCAAAGCTAATGAGCTCTCCTTGATTTTATCGTTCATGCACTGAACATTATTTATGTTAATTTCACAGTAGTGCCAATGACAACCTCATAAACATCCACAAGTGCAAAATGCCATCAGTAGCAGCCAAATTTAAAGCAGCTGCAAAGGTGAATGGGGAAAGTCTCAATTTCTGTCTGCCCACTGACACAGCAATAGTTTTCTCAGCTGTAAAGGGAGGCAAAGCCCAAACTCTAGCACCTGTAAGATGCATAAAAAGACATAATGCATTTTCCTGATTTACCACTGTCAGTCACCAGACATAGTGTCTCCCTTCTTCTAACAATTAGATTCTATATTAGTGTTGAAATACAAATTAAAGAAATTAAATGTGTGAGGTGCTTGCTAAAGTTTCTAGAAGCTATCAGGCCAAACACTTGTAGAATTAAGTCTTTCTCTGCTACTATGACCATCTGTCCTGAGCTGTCAAAACTTATAATAGTAACTCATACTGCCTCTTCCATCCTGGTAATTGGTGCTATCAAGAAAATGTAAATATACATTTAAATACCTATAAATACAATGTAATTAAATAAACGTAAATACACACGATCTGCTTACTGCAAAGAATTCACATACTTTAAATGAAAATTGAGTATTTTCAGAATTAGAGAGGCTCCTCAGACAAAGCACATCTTTCAGTCCTTCCCAGCAGACCTAAGACCTTCAACTAATCCACTGACCTTTCACGTATTTACATTTTTATGCTTTTATGATAGCATGCAATTTATTGAAATACAAACTGCAGCTACTGCTTCCCAGTGGGAACAAACAACTGAAAAACATCAACTGCCAGACCTGGGGATGCTTGATATCATAAACAAAAAACTAGCACTGAAGAGCCAACATATTCAGAAGCTTGAAAAAGAGACGAAACATTGGCAGAAAATATCCCCATAAGCATGGTAAGCCATTTTTATGTCAGACAACCAGCTAAACGTCCTTGCCACAGAGACAGAGCAGTGACTGCTATTAAACTTACAATATCCTCAGGAGTTGCACGGTGCACTGTCAAATCATGGACGGTACTCTGCGAACAGGAACCAGGGAACACGTCAAAAGTCACAACTGAGGGCAAACTTTCTTTTAAAAAGTTACATTAAAAAAAAAAACCGAACAACTTTTAAATTGCAGTACAACTAGCCTAAAACTATACTGCTGTGCACTTTTATGGCGCTGCAGAGGGTTCCACCCTCGGCGGGGCAGCCACCATAAACCACACCTCCACCAAACCTGAGCGCGCTCTTTCTCCAAGAGATGCAGGAGGCCTGGCCTCCACCAGGGCCAAGGACACCAGAGGGGCCGTGTCTCCCTCGCACACGGCGTGTCTGCCCGCCCGAAGAACCCACACGCACCCCGGGGGTTTCCAGGGCGCAGCCCCTGCGGAGGGCGGTGGATCCCCCAGCCGTGGGCACGGAGGCCGCCCGCCAGCGGGAAGCACTTACATCCCAGTCCCGCCTGGCGGCCGCCGCCACCTTCCTAGAGCCCTTCCTGCTGCCAGTTCTGGGCAGCGGCCCGCGGAGCAGCGACATCACAGCAGCGGGAAGAGACGGGAGCGCGGCCACCGACGGGACCGGTTTTACCCGGCTCGCCCTGAGGGGAGGGGCGGAGCGCGGCCACCTCCGCCCGCCTCTTCCTCCTCCTCCCTTTCCCTGGTTGCGCTCTTGCTGCAGGAATAGCAGCGCGGCTCCTGTGGCCTTCGGGCTTCCTATGAGGGAGCAGCCTCTGCCCTCGCCCTCTCTCAGGGCTGCAAGGAACATCCCCCACCGCCTCCCTTAATTCGAGCAGTGCCTTGGCCTCTCTAGGCCGCTCCGCGTGAGCTGCTTTTGGCGTTATCCCTTGTCTTCCATCTCGCCTCGCCTTAAGTTTTCTACTCGTTCGCTTCACTATTATCCCTCCTCGCTGCAAATACCCTCCAAAGATATTTCTCGGTGCCCCTCTGAGGAAGCCGTGGAAATTTCCCCGTGCGAAAATGTATTTCAGATGCTGTTATAGGTGGTTCAGAGCAGAATGTCACAGAAACCATGAAATCAAAGAGTGGCCCTTGTTTAAAGTTAACAAACAGATCCGGTTAGCTGTGCAGTGAGGAAGGGTGTACCTCTGTAACCACAAGGAATTCCTGGTTTCTGTAAAGCAACTGGTGGTTCTGAAATGAGTCATTTAGCTTACATGTAGGTGCAATATATTCCCTATAGACTTACCCCAGAATATGCCACAGAGCCTCCACTTCCCTGCTACACAGATGAAGACATGATGTAATTACTCCAAAAGGTTACAGTTAACATTTTGTTTTAGAGTATGAGCATAATATTTTGTCTGTGGGAGCTGGAAATTGAAGGCATAAGGTTTATCAGCTTTTCATTCAAAACATTTTCCATTTCACCAAGATTTCCTGGTGCTTAGGGTCCCCATCAATGTAATTCTGGCTTTACCAGCATCACTGTAAAAAAGTTCATGTGAAGGTGCAGATGGTAATGGCTAATGTGTTGAGGGAAGGAATTGTTTTGCAAGTGATACAAGGAGAAGATGAAAATCACGAGGGGAGAAAAAAGCATTAGAGAAATTCAGCAGTTGGCTCTAATGAAGTGCTGCAAATGTGGAGGTTGCATATCGACTTCAGTTTCCATCTTGACACTCAACATAGGTACCATATGCACCTGAAAGTGATCATCAGAGTTCAGCCTGTGGAAAGAGAAATACATGCAAGGCAATTCATTAATCTGTGTTGGTCTGAAAATTTGGAAGCCAAAAGTATAAATCAAGGGCACATCTAGAATTCTCTCTTAACATGGCTTTAAATTGTCTTGAAGAACAAGGCCTACTGAAGGAAAAAGCACTAAAGGCATAATTGCGTCATTACATCATCTATTTTGAAACCTCTTAAACCTCTCTGCTTTTATTAATTACAATCAAACATAAATGTTAAATACCTAATACAAGCAAATATGATACAAGCCAGAGACAATTCTCATTTAAGCAGCATATTCTCAAACATTTTGCCCACCTATAAGAAAGGCTGGAGTGGGTTCTATCAGAAATCTTTAAGGCCTGTCTACATTTCACTTCTCATTATTCTTCACACTGCATTTTCAGCAGAGTCTGAAAATGTGGCATTATCTCTGCAGAAGCCAACTGAGCATCTACAGTATCTGTTAACTTGCAGAGGAGCTTACATAAGGCAGACACTACATATGCACACAGTAGTTTTAAATCATCAGGTTTCCAAAAAAACTTCGTTTATTATACATTTGTACTATTTCCCTTTCTAAGATTTAGGGAATTCCTTTGTAATATCCTCTATCCCGGATATTTTTGCAGCCATAGTTACCAGGGGAAATATAGTTTCATTACTGGTTTGGGGTGGGTTTTTTGTTATTTTGTTTCCAACAACAATGAGATTTTCTGCTTTTGTGCTATAGAGAAAAAAAATCAACAAAAAACTCAAAGCCACACTCTTGTGACCCTCTCATCCATCACAGTTCCTCCTTCCCTTGAGACACTCACAACGCTGGCTTTATTTATACTGGAAAAATGGGTCCTTTTACTAAATATGTGTCCTCTACACAGCCAGAGACAAGGGCCCAAGAGCATCGTCCCTTTTTCTGGAGGTTTGGCACCCTGGGCTCATAGGCAGCCTAGAAACAACACAACTGAAGGCTGCCCCTCTTCTCTCCAGTGACTTTAGTATCAGGGCTGTGGGGAAGCTTCAACAAAGGCTCTCTTCCCCCTCACAAGGCAGCTGCATTTCAGGTGAGGCTCTGGTCCTTGGCTCTGCTTGAGCTGGAGCTACAGCCATGTGGCAGCCCTGTCTGTATCCCTTTGGCCCAGATCTGCTGATTGGCTTCCTGCCCAGATCTCAGATCTGCCTCACTGTTGGGGACTTGCCTGCTGCTGATGGTACTGTGTGTGTCCCTGACTACTATCATCAGACCTGAGTCACTAATTTATGTTGGCCTCAGACCTAAGCCATTGCTATTGACTTGTCCACCAATCTGGACTCTGTTGATTTCATATCCAGGCCCTCTCTGCTTGTCTTGCTCAGATCCTGTGGCATGGGGCCCTGGCCGGTGAGGTCCCTACTCTGCCTCTCTCTCTCCTCTCTGTGTTGTGGCACTGAGATCCCTATCCCTTAGGGAGCATCTTGCCCTTTTGGCTCCTGATGCCAGAGTACTGTTGCATATCCAAGATCACTTCCACTGACTCAGACCCATGGTGTATCTGGCTGAGAATACTGTCTCTAAGAGGGATTGGTTCTTTCTTCCAAAGTACATGCTGTCCTTCAAAAGCAAGATCCAGCTGTAATGAAAAGGGAAAAAGCGCTATTCATCTTTATCAAAGGGTCTGAGTGAAGTGTTATAAGTCAGCCAACCTCCATTTGTTGTCTGGAAAAGTAATGAAACAAGCTATTCGGCAATCAGTGCACAAGCAACTAAATAACAATAAAGTGATAAGCAGCAGACACTCTGCATTTTGTCCAGAACAAATCATGTCAACCTAACCAAGTTTATTTCTTTGGAGATAACTGACTTAGTAAGTGCTGAAAGGAATAGGTGAAATATGTCTTATGTAGGGCTTTTGACATTGTCTCGAACACCACTCTCATAAAGGCAAATTGGTCTCAGGTGGCATTATCATGAGAGGAGTGTGTGATTTAAAAGCAATTCCCAAACTGGTGCAATGGATATTTTCCTGTCAACAGAAAGGTATATCAAATGAAGAGATCTGATCTGTCTGCTAGGATTGTTTACTTTCATTAGCAACTTGAATGGTGGAGTTGAACTTTGACTTCAAACTTCCGCAAATAACACCAAGTCAAGCAGTACCACACCTTGGAGGCAAAGATTTCAACAAAGGTTTACCATTGCTAAGTCACAGAAAGAGCCTCAAAATAGTGAAATGAAATTAACATAAGAACAATGTATGACACTTAGGAAACTTGAATTCTCAAAGTAAAAATGAGGGAAAATGTGTAGTCTTTGGTAAGATACCATAATGTACATCTGATCAGGGAAAACACTTTAAGAATAACATAACTCTGCATTGGAAGATGTGGACTATATGAAGAGCCACTTTTTTGCCACAAAATCAATGCAACTGGAAAGGGACAATGCACTTATATCCCAATCTGAGATATGCATGACACCAAATGATGCAAAAATTATTTGCAGCTGCCACAGCAACCTTGGTTTGCAGAACACCATCTTTGTGCCATCGGTCACATTGCTCTGAGGAACCAGGCATGGCCCTTACCTGTTTTACCTCCTCCTATTGCCTGAAGTCTCCTCTCTGGGAGAAGACGAGTTTCCTCGTGTCCTCCCTCCAGCACACGCTAGAGGGCTGCTGGCCCTGGCAGAGGGACCTGCGCATCTGCAGAGAGTAGTCGGTGAGAAAGGAGCTGTAGGGTTCAGGAGCCTTGGACTCTACAGGGTAGGGACGGGAAGCCACAAGTCTCCCAGTGCTGCTACTGTTTGAAGTCCTCAAGGACAGGTCACGCCATGTCTTGTTAGGAGGCAAGAGAGTCATAAATTCTCCTGGTCTGCAGAGCATGATATTCCAGGCTGAAAGGCAAAATTATTGTGTTGGATTCTCCATCTTCCAGCAGATCACAAGTGGTTTATTTTACCCTTAATGATACTTCTTGAGACACTGGAAAAAGGCAGGGTGACTTGAACTCTGCTTCAAGATGAACAGAACTGACTGACAATTGTTTAGTTTTTTTCTCTTGGCAGAAATCACACAAGAGCCCGGAGATCAAAATGGCAGCACAAGGCATGCTGACTCGTTTTGCTGAGCTTTGCAACTTTTCCTCCAAAGACAACAAGTGACCCACCAGGAAATCTCTCAGCCTTGAAAACAAAACCCCGAACTTGTGGAAAGCTTCTGGGGCCAGTCAATGCAGTTGGAGACTGCAGGCTGACTTTATAAAACTGTGACTCCTGAAAGTTTATCTTCAGCCTGAAAAACCCTTCTGACTGCTTTATAAGTAAAACTCTATTTTCTCTGACTTAAAAGTGCATCCCTATACCATGGGATCTGACACATTTCCTAGGTGTGTTTTCAACAGAAGACCATAGGAGGGTTAAGCCGTGAGAGATCCCTTGCCTTTTCACAGCTCAACAGTATCTCTCATCTTGCTGAAAAGGTTAATAGCATCACAGTATGGTTTGTAGCCAGTTCCATGGGTGACGCAAAGAAGAGATGCACCAAGCCATTTTCACATTAATGAAATTACATTTGCTGCTGCCTTTCGCACCTTTAGGCTGAACTAAAAGACCAACTAAACCATTTATCCCAAAGTTATGAGAAGCCAAAAATAAAGATTAGGGAGTGCCCCATACAGGATTGCAGCTGCAGCTCCAGCAAGCCGGCAGAATATGGAGCGAGGACGCCCCTAACGCGGTGGCCAGGGAGTGTTGAAGCCCTGCAGATGCTGATCCCCACGTGCCTGACGATGTCAGCGTGTCCCTGCGCTCACGGCATGGCTCCCCAAGGGGAAAAGCTCCCTGTCAATCGGAGGCTAAGCCGGGTTCAGATTTTGGGGCCGGTCACAGAGAGAAGACCCTCCTCCCTTGGGCTGGCCAGCCCGCCGGCCGGCCTCCCTTCCCCTCCCCTCCCCGCCGGCCAGCGGAGGGTCTTTCCCCGGGGAAAGTTGCTCGGCGTGCCTCGGGCGAGGGGCGGTGATGTGCGGCGCTGCCCCCGCCGCGTCTCGTCCGTGTCGCCGAGCTGTTTATTTAAATCGCAGATAGAGCGCCTCGCCGCCCGCCGTGCCGGGGACATACCGTCCGAGCGCCTCGCGGGGTCGGCAGGAAGGAGCACATGGCCGGGAGGGCAGCCCCGGCCCCCGGGGCTCTGCTCTGCGCCCTGCTCTGGGCGGCAGCGGCGGCAGCGGGGGGCGGCCCCGGGGACAATCCCGCTCCCGGCGCCTTTGGCCACGTCTACCGGGGCGCCGTGAACATCAGCGCGGAGCGGGTCTACGCCTTCGCCTACCGCAGCGAGCCCGGGCAGGTAGGAGCGACCCCCGGAGCGCCAGGTTCCCCGCGGCGGGGCGAGCACCGCGTCCCCCTCACCCTCTCGGCTGGGGGGGTTGTGTGCCGGGGAGGTGCCGGCTCCGCTGCGGCTACGCCGCGGTGCGGGAGCGAGCCGGGCTCTGCCTCTGTCCTGCCCGCATCCCCCCGCCGCCGCGGTGGTCGGGAGCCGCAATGCACCTGCAGGCTCCTTCCCACCTTCCCTGGCGCGGGCAGGGCTCCCCGGGGCTGCGGGCTGGGAGGGTGCCGGTGTCCCAGGAGCTGCGGGGTGGGCAGGTGGTTTGGTACCCCCCACCCCAAAGGGGGGGGTTTGATATCCAGCGATTCTAGCAGCAGAATGCGTTTAAAGTCTAGAAGGGAGTTGTGAGGATAATAGTACTACATTAAAAATAATTTTTATAAAACAACACAAAACTCGCAAAAAAGCCAAACTAAAAGAAAAAAAAAGAAAAGTGTGTGTATATGCGCACTTAATAAGTCTTCTTAAATGCCGTTTTCTGCACTATGCATTTCCTTAGGATCAGGGTACTCTCCCCTGGTAGTCCGGGACGCGAGGCAGGGCTGTGCAGGTGAGGTGTGTCGTGAGGAGGCTGCGTGGCCAGGGCCACCCATGGCTGTTTGATGGTGGAAAGAAACCTGTCATTTATATATACCCAGTTATTGCGGGTTCCCTCCTCCCCACTTTTTGTGTCATGTTATCTCAAGTAGCTAAGTGGTACCTTGGAAACTGCCCCCGTTGTTTGGATTGGGCGTTAATTGCTGAGTAAGATGATCTGATGTACCAAAAGATGGTGAACTGGGTAGATGAATCTTCCCTCCTGTCCTCAGTTGTGCAGAGCTATAGAAAATGGAAACCGTGGCTTTTTCCCACACTGTATACTATGTAATAAAATGCACCTGGTATTTATGGGGCAGCAGTTGGCTGGCTGGGCTATGATGCAACTGAGCCCAGCCTTACTTAACTATTGGGTGTCACCAATGATCTCAGGAGGTCAAAAGCCCACTTTGGGCTTGAGCCTCCTTTTGGAAGCTGGTCGAGGTGTAAGTTAGGTTTCTTCAGGTATTTTAAGTACTGGGTATTATGATGAGGGCCTATTGGCAGTCGAGATGTTGTCTGTGGCTTGTTAGCAGAGACAGCACAAATACTGACTTCAGGTAAAATTAATCTAGTTCCTTCAATTTAATGTGCTTTTTGAAGCCATGTGTCTTTTGCTGGACACCTTCTGGAAAAAATAACTTTCTCTCCTGGAGAGCTACAGTGAAAGCATAGTGGAGGAAGTGCATGGCTGCTCAGTGGTGTTTGCAGGTACCTAAATGCAACGTCTAGGCTACTTCTAGACACTAAGCTGTTCCCGTGGCTATGAAGTACAGACTGCTCAGTACAGACTACTGTCTTACTTAAGCAGGAGCTTTAATGGACTAATCTCCATGGTCCTGTATGCTGGAACATGAAGTCTCTGCAGAGATAGGGTCAAGAGCATATCTAAGAAGGGGAAATTCAGGTTTGAGATTTAATTTTTTTTCAATGCAGAACCCACCAAGCACTGCTATGAATATGCTTAGAGGGCCATGCAACCAACTCCTGCTAGGAAAAATGTTTGGAAGACAAAAACTCTTTCAAAAGATGGACTTTAATAGGAAAATTTCTCATGAGGGATGCCTAGGACAGGTTCTGATGGTAGAGAAGGCTCTAAAGAGACATTATTATGGCCTTTCAGTATAAAAAAAGCTTATAAAATGATCAAAAAAAGCTTTCCACAGTGTAATGACAGAACATGGGGCAACAGTTTTGAACTGAAAAAGTGTAGGTTTGGGTAGGACATAAGGAAGAATATTTTTTTTTTATGGTGAGGCACTGGAACAGGTTGTCCAGAGAAGTTGTGGATACACGTCATTGGGAGTGTTCAGTCAGGCTGGATGGGCCTTTAAGCAACCTGATCTAGTGAAGATATCTTTCTGCCCATAGCAGGGTGTTTGGACTAGATGATCTCTGAAGATGATCTTCCATTTCTGTGATTCCTCACGTGCTCCGCAAGTGCCATTTCTGAGATGAACCAGTGGAAGGCACCTTGATTGGGGTGATTGGCTGTGGCTGTGTGCAGCCCCTTTCCCAGCTGCAGCCCTGAACACATGAGAGGCAAATATAACTGGATCTCCTCTTGCTGGCATGGTCAAAGTTTGAGCTGTCTTGGTGTTTCAATGTCTCCCTTTTGTTGAGAATTGCTCAAGATTTAGAAGCTTGGTAGTGGAAATCTTGGCTTTAATCACCAAGTTCTTGTGGGCAGGGTTTTCTTATGCAAAAGCTGAGAAGATGTTTAGGGACATGCTGTCTTCTTGGTGTTGGGTCTTGTGAATGAATGCAAGTCCTGCAAAAACTCAGTGTATTAGTTTATTGCCTTTTGCTACAGCCTTAAGCCTTGAACTCCTAGTGAGGGAATACCAGCCAGTGTTTGCCAGTTGCCTGCCACTTGTGAGCTCTCTGCTCTTCCTGGTCTTTTTGGTCTCTTCCTGTCTCTGTGCTGATGGCAGTTTAGCCAGAAGCCTCTGATAACTCAAGGCAGATACCACATGGGCGATTAACCTTAGTTACAGAAAAGTTAATTGAATAAAAAGAACATTCCCCTTATGGAAGGGCTGCAGTGGATGGGTTTAATTGCTTTCCCCTCTGAAACAAAAGTCAGGTCTGGAGTGATCTGGCTCTGAAAACAGGAATTTGTTTTCATGATGCTCTAAATTCTGCTGTTTCCCCCTCTGCTGCTCTCTGTCATGAGGCCAGGCCTACAAAGCAAGGGAAAACTTGGGGTCAAGGACAAAATGCGAGGGCTGGCTTGTGATCCATCAATCCTCTGTAAATTTTCTTGTTAGTGATGTGCTATGGCTGCACAGGCACATCTGAAAATGCAGCTGAATAGAGCAATGCTTGAATGATGGATGAGAGAAAGGAGGGAATAAGACCTTTTCTCTTGTTTGGTGCTTTAGAGACTTGCTGCTTTCTGAAAAGTGTTGTGCTTGCCTGATCTCAGAGGATGTTCTTCACCCACATCATTATCCTTACTCCTTGGGATATGGGAATGCATGCAAGACAGGAGGGAAAAAGTGAATCTCGTGAGAGTATTCGCAAGCAGATATATACAAGGTGAAGAAACCGCAACTCAGGGCTCTGCAGTAGAGCTGCTTTGACACATGTGGCTTCCTTTCTGTACAACTTGTGGGTAAAGTGAAAATGATGATACTTATATGCAGACCAAATCACCTCGCTGATACTTCTGTGTGTAAATATATTGCCAGGTCTCTTCTCTCTGTCTGTGGAGGGGGAAAAGCCTGCCTATGTGCAGTGTCAAAACACTTGTCTTGAGGCAGGAGAGCTGAGAGTCTTTTATGTACTAGGATTTAGGCCTTAATTGCTGAGGTGGAACTGTGAAGGTAAAGCTGTGCTGAGGAGAAGCAAAGCCACCTCTACTGCAAAGAGGTGCAACTCTCTTCGAGAGTTGGCCTGTGAACAAAGGCACATGACAAACTCCTTCCTCTTGGTGGAAACCCTTGATTTGTAGTGGGGTTGTCTTACCGCTTTTTGAATTCCCTTTTTTTTCCTTCTAGCTGCTCTTTGAAATTTCCCCATCTGTACAGCTGTTTGTTTAATTTTTAACTCTGAGTGTAAAAAAAAAATACAGTAATAATACCAACTGTGTCACTTGTTGCTCTCATACTCTAAGAGCAAAGGCAGATACGCACTGTTAGAAGTCTGGTGAACAATTAGTTGGGCAAACAGGTTTATTTTATTTTAGGATTATTTACGCTGGAGACATCCAGGATGGGGGTAGAAAAAAAAAGCATGCTCCTTCCACATGTTCAACGTGTCCCTTCTTGGGAGGGAGAAAGGAGGGAGACCTTTGCTGATTTGCTGGAGCTGCATGTGTGGTGCGTTCTTGCTCAGAAGATTGAAAATGTGCTGTAGAATTTTTCTGCTGGATTTACCACTGACTGGAGAAAGCTTTATGTGACAAATAAGAGAACCTGCTTAGTTCTGTGTTTGCAGTAATACCAGGGTTTTCAAGAAGCATAGTGTGTATGTGAATACTCATGGAATTCAAAGTGAATGAGATTTTCCACCACTGTAAGATCTGGCAGTTGCTAATGGTTAATTTGCTGAAAACACAAATTACACTAGTATTGTGCAGGTTGGTATGTCCTGTAGCACATTGTCCAGGAGAATATCACGAGGAAGAAGACAACAGAAGTTCTTTTTTCTCATTGGAGCTCAGGTCAGCTGAATGTATGATTTGGGAAATACTTGGACTATATTTAGAAAACCAAGTATCTCTGAAGAGAACAAGTTTCCAACTTTCCATTTGTAGGCAAAGCTGCTGCAATCCAGACACAGTTCTTGGACATTCATGCAGTACATGTTGGTTGTGATGAGCTCCAAAGCTGAGCTGTGGGCTGCACCTATTTTAAGAGAAAGAGTGGGTGCTATTTCCCTCCTCCTCCCTTGCTAGCAACAGAGCCCTAGTCTCAGTTCCCATATGGCCCAGCTTACCATAAATTGTGATTGACAGTTGATTAAGCTGTGGCTTCTCTGCTGAGCAGTTGTGCAGTGTGAGGATGTGTAGCCCTTGAGTGAGTGTCTTGTCTGTGAAGTCTGTCTGAGGAGTGGTGGGTAAAAAATTACCTTCAGTCTATGAGAGGCTGTGTACTACCAGGGAGGGTTGCTACCATCATTACCTTTCATTTTTTCCAGAGTTACAGATAGGAAAAAGTTGACTGTCCTAAAAGGAGAGCGGTATCAATACTAGCAAGAAGATCACAAGTCTTCCAATTACATGCCTTAAATTTTGTGACCAAGTGCCTTTTCCAGCCAAAGAGCATGATGCATTTGTGCTCCTCTGACCGTTAGTGAATGGGTTTCGTTTCCTAGGTGTAGATGGTAGTTACACTTGCTTTCCTTTAGGCAAGAAGCCAGAACGGGAATTCACCCATATGTTCCTCTGGAATTGTATGATGAGTCACTTGCTCAGACCAAAGCCATCTGTCCTAGCTGCAGGGTAACTCCTTGATCTGCTACACAGGGCAACCTGGTTTAATAAGTGGCAATGATCAAATCTGTGTTTGCTGTTCTCTGATGTTTGACATTCTAGTGTAGGTCTCACTCCAGCAGCACCCATGTCTATTATAACGACTCTTAGAGCAATTTTTTCACCTCTTGCTTCTGAGCTGGCTTTGGGTTTCCCATGTAGGACCCTTCAGGCTGGAACTAAACTACCTTTAAGTATTCCCATGGTGTCCTGCACATGTTCTCCATAATGTTAGTCTTGGCTCCAGCCCAGCTTTCAGTCTGCAGCTACACCATGCATGCTTTAGTCCACTGTTTGGAGAAGGCTGAGCCTGAGCTATAGTGAGGACAACAGGTGAAGTTCATTAATGCTGAGTGGAAGCTCACCGGTTCAGCCACAAAGATGTGGGTAAAAATCAAAGAAACTGGGAAGATTACAAATGCTTGCATGAGAGGATCTCCTGATGTCAGTAGAGCTGCTGTTATTACAGAATCTCCAGGGCCTGAACACTATTGCTATTTGGTTGCTGGCTCTAGTCTGTTCACCGCAGGACACTGGAAGACCCTCAGCATACCACTTCTGGAACCTAATAGTAAATGCCTTGTGTGACATTGAATTGTACAATGTCAAAGCCAAAAAAATCAAAGTAAATTGTAGTATATGATGTCTGAAGCCAAGCAAGGTTCAACAGAATCCCTTTGGAGTAACTCATGTACATAATTTATATTTCTTAAAGAAAACAGCCAAACCTAGGAGGTGACAGCGTAGGCAGTGTCGAGCACACAGCAACTGGAATGTGCTTGCTGCTTCTCAGTGGGTTCTCTTGAACACTCCTCACTGTGCTTAGGGTCACACAAAAAGCTTTTGCTTAGAGGGGAAAACAAAAGTAAACTATGAGAGAAATTGTATTGGGGATCTACTAAAATCTCAATCTTGACTGTTGCTTTTTGCATCAGAAAATACAGTGAAATCTTGAAAACTCTGACAAAAGTGGGATATCTTAAGTGAGAGAATGGTGTGGGACATGGCTTTGCTTTGGGCTGGGAATAGAAGCAACTGAGATCCCCTCAAATTAGTCTTTATCTTTCTAGGATTTTGCACTTTGTGAGTTTTCCTACCTAGGAGGCAAAAAGAGAGTACGTCTTGACAGAGGCTATCAGTTTGCAGGCTTTAGGGAAAAAAACTGCAAGCTGTTCTGGTTTCTTGCAGGGTAGCCTGCAGACCTTCAGATGGTGACTGTGGTGCTGGCAAGAATTTTATTTTTATTTCTAATGTGTAAGCTAATGCTGTCAAGCTCAGTAACTTGTCCTTGAACTAAAGCATCTCTTTTGAATTTGAATGTTGTTCTAAATCTTAGTCATTCTCTTCTTCTCTTTTAAACATTGTCATGTTTAAAATCAAAGCTGACCAGGTTTTGTTATTCCCTCCTCAGCCCCAAGATGTTTAGATTAAAAAAGAAAACAAATTCTGAATAAGAGGAACTTAATCAAAATGCCTCTCCTCAGTTTGAACTCTTTCCAAGAACAGTTCAGCAATTTATTTTACATTTGCATTGTAAGTAGAGGCTGAAATGTCCTCAAATATTTTGTGTAGAAGTTGTTGGTAGGGAGGTAAGCTTTTTCTATATGGACCTCATCTGCTATTTCAGGGGATATTTAAGGCATCGAAGTGCAGACTGTAAAAGGTATATTGCAAGGGTGTGGCATCTACTCATTTTGAAAATATAGTTTAGTACATTTGCATAAGCAAACATAATTTTGTGCTGTATATACCTGGAGAACCACAGAGGATTTCAGAAACAGCCTTCTTTACTTTTTTACATTGATGTTTTTCTTTGAGCATAGAAATAGCTACTTTGGTGTAGTTTAAAATAATGGAAAATGGTTTCAAAAAAAGACATCATGCATTACAATATGTAATTCAATCCACATCCGAAGTGTTACTGAATTGAAGAACTTGGGAGCCAAGAAAGAACCAGGTATCTACGTTCTGACAGCAATTCCTGAAGTTACTGCCAGGAGCTTGGAGTTTCAAGGTTACAATTTGGGAAGATTATAAACCTTTTTGTTTCAAGGGTTGGCCTGGCCCAGAATTCCAGCTGCTGTGGTTTAGGAAGATGCAATTATTGCAGAGGAGTTTGTTCCTTAACTGACTGGTAAAAATAGGATTTTTTATTTTTAACGTCTTCCTGAAGTCTGAGGGTATTCAGAAACAGGTACCTACTTCATCCAGCATGACAACTCCCAGTTTCTCCTCTGGCTGTCCAGGAGACTCCCTGGTGACATTGGTTAGAGGACAAAATTTCAATAATAGAAAAAGATAAATATGATCATGTTTTATATTTGTCTTACTTCCATTTATGCTTCACAGATACTGTTGCAAACAAGTGAACTCATGGGAAAGTCCACGGCAGACTGTAAGTTCACACAGCACATTTGCACAGAGTGAAACATTTAAATGAAAAATACTAATCCTGCAGCGATTATGTTAATGTTTTCAAGGCTGTGCTTGACATACCCAGAGTCTGTCTCTTCGTTTATGCTGCTTTGGGTATTTAATACTCCTGGCAGAAATGCTGGAAGAAAACTGTGGGCCAAGGTTATTTGACAGATTGCTTTTGGCAATTAAGACTTATTGACATTGGAGTGCAGAGACAGAGAAAGGCTGAAAGGGAATGATCCTCTGAGCTCCACTTATTTTGTTGTCAGGTAGGAGTGGTGTTCACATCTCATGAGAGAGCAGAAAAGAGGTTCTCTAAAACCTGTCACTGTCTCAGCTGTTTTCCTTCTGGGTCTCAGCTTCCCCTATTGCCTTGTCAGTGGGAAGATCAGCAGAGTTTGGTGCTGATGGGGTATTCATTCACTGCCTCGATTGCTCTAGTCCATCTGGCTCAATCCTACTTCACTGAATTTCAGGGTTTATATAAAAATGAAGCACCTCTTTCTTGTACAACAGCTGGCAGCAGCAGTTCAGTGGCTTTTGTACACGTGTCTTGCACTGAGACCTTTCATTGTGAGCAGCAGTCTGTGTGTTTGCCTGCCGGATGTGTTCCCTGCCCACGGGCTTGGCCCGGTGCCTTGGCAGGCCCACGACCAAGCGCTGTTGCAATACGGACTGGTAATCCCAACAGGCTCGCAAGGAGCCACTGGCATGTGGGTGCGGCGGAGAGCGTGGTGGAGCCCTGGTGTGACTCAAAGGCTTTACTTAGCAAGAGCTTTTGGAAAGGAATCCATGGTAAAGCCCTGACAATCTTTGCTTACAGCACAAACTGTTGTTGCAACCTCCAGCCTTGCCCTTAAATTCACATCCCCACAGTCTTAAGGTGATATGTAATCTCTGTGGGAAATGCAGATTTAATAATCAGTCTAAGGATTCTTTCATGTCAACAGGAGCCTGGTTTATTTTGCTTAATGTTTGCAGCCATGTTGGTTTTGTTCAGCTGTGTGAATTTTGGGCTGGCTCCTTCTGCCTGTTCCCATCTAGAGAATGGATTTCAGTTGTACTTTTTTTCCTTTCCTTTCTTTCCTTTTCTCCTCCTATCTCCATGGTGGTAGTGGAACTGAAGTACAAATATTTGTCTTTCCTGGTCTAACACGTTTTTATACAGAGCTGAGAGCGCTCTCTTTATTCAGCTGTCTTATTGCTCTGTCCGGCTTGAAACACAGGAGAAACTTCAAGGTCAGTCATCTGAGAAACAAAACTATCGTGACCATGGCTGGTGAATAGCCCCTGCAGACAGCAGAGCCTTGGCACTGGGAAGGAATGTGAGGAGCAGAAGTCTCTGAAGCAGTCCTGACCCTGCCTCAGCCCTGCAGCACAAAAGACAGCAGTGTGGTTATTGCTGACAAATATTTGTTCAGGGCCTGCCTTGTCAAAGGGAGCATTTGGTACACAAGTTTGTTTCCCAAGATGAGGGTTTCAGCTTGGAGGGTGCAGATGAAATCTAGCACTATATTATAATACCAATGTCGCCAGCCTCCTACTATGAGTGTACAAGGAAGGGGAAGGTGCAACTAGTTTTCTGAGGGGCTGGCAATAATCTGCTCCAAAATGAAGTCCTTCAGCAGTGCTAGCAATGCAGGAGTGACAGCAGTCTGGTTGACCCTGTTACTGCCCAGGCAAAACTTCCTCCTCATCTCACCAGTGCTATGTGAGTGGGGATGGATGCAGAGAAGGCTCATAGTCTTTGCAATGATTATCATTTTAAGTTAAAACATGGCTTATTCACTGGATTTCCTCTTGTCTCTACATAGTTTTGTTTTGGAAGGGAGAGGTATGTGTGATGGGAGCAGTGATTCTGTAGCAAGGAAGGGTTCTTGCATTAGAACTGCTTGTTTTTCAAATGGAATAACCTTTGGAAAAGTGTGGAGGGGGAAGCATGTTTGAAGTAAATAAATCACCTTTCTTTTTCTTCACCTCCTGCTTTTTTTCACTCTTCTAAAAATATTTTGCTGAAGGCAAATACCAAATGCTGACTTTCAAAGGGAAAGATGGGATTACTAGCACTGGCTCAACAGTGAATTCATTAAATCTGTAGCATGAAAATGTATATGTTGTCTGTATCAAGGCAAGAGAATCTAGAAGCAAAGCATCGATTAAAAGTTTAAGGTAAGTCAAATAGAAGAAGGCCTAAAAAAGCATTAATGTCCATTCATAGGTGTTACATTTTTATCCCTGACCCTTGTGATACTCCTGCTAGATAGTTCATCCTGCCGGGGTAAAATGTCTTTCTCCAAGACACTAATTAGGATTCCTTCTAATCTGTAGCACTGAATTGGAGAGTGACAACAGACGAAGAGAAGCCCTGGTTGCAGTTAAATGGTAATTCTTGCTGCGCTTTTCCAAGCTTCCTTGCTTGGAAATTGCAGCTACATTTTGCTGGACTTACACCAAGCTTATTTCCAAGTCTTCTTGTGCAGGTTTGGCCAGCAGGCAAATCCCACCTGTTTTATTGCAGTGTTTGGCAGAAACAGCTGTTGTATAAGAAACATGTCCATCAACCAAAGCTGCTGGGAGCTGCTGCTGTATCCCTGAGATCCTGTGAGGGGAGAGCAGAGCTGCATCCTGGGATTGGGATCTGGCCCCTCCACTGGAAGTGCAGGATCTGCCCACAAGAGGCCCTGTGTTGCTGTGGTGATGGCAGCAGGGTAAATAACTAGATGGAATGGAACCTCAATTGCTATCTGTCCAGCTTCTTAATCACCCTGTTTGTTTCCTGGACTTTATTATAAAGATGGTGATGGGGTTAGGCAGTGTGATGCTCCTGATTGATCTGGGTATGTGCAAATGTAGGAGGTATAGAGGTATTCATTGCAAGTGAATCATTGGTATATTGAGGTGAAATTTTAAGTGCAGTGGGATCTTCTTAATGAGCTGCTCTCTAATTGTTGCTTCTGACTGTCTGATGCTCCTCTCTGTTTGAGGCACCCTGTTTCAATGTGGCCTGGGAAGCAGCTTTGTCTGGGTAGAGTACAGAGAGAAAGGTGAGAGGCAGGAAAGAAGTGTAGTGGATCCCATCTGTGAGCCCATACTTAGGCCATAGGTGTTCCTGCCTTGATGCAGCTGGATGTTGCCTCAGATATTATCAGATCAAGGCACCTGAATATGGACTTTTAGGAGAGCAGGGCAAAAGAGCTATAACCAGCTGTTACAGAGAGCAAATACAGAGGGCTGAGCACAGTAAGGATGTAGAGAAGTCATTATGGTAGTATATATGGCATATACCAGTTTTCATGTGGGTAAGTGCTTAGATTTAAAAGAGTATCGAGTGTTGAGACTCTTACTTCCCTCTCCTGATATTCCTATTTCCTACATGTATTATAAGATAACAGAATCAGCAGCAAAGGTGAATGAATGTTTTAGGTGGTGTATGATCAACTTAGTTTTGTGGAGAGAGAGAAACCAAATTGAGGGGTCTGACTGCTGGATGACAGCAGAGGGAAGGGACTTTTTCCCACTTCTCAAGCTTTTCTCTGTCAGAGCATTAATCACCAATGCTTTTGTTTCCCTTCCCTTGCCCTTCTCTAGGATAGATGGGAAACTGTATTTTCTTACTGAGGATGGTCAATCATCATAACAGGTCTCCCAGAGAGGTTGTGGAGTCTCCATCCATGGTCAGCTGGCTCTAGGTGATCCTACTTGTGTCCAGTTCTGGTCTCCCCAGTATAAGAAAGGTATGGACTTACTGGAGTGAGTCCAGTGCAGAGCCACAAAGCTAATGAAGGCACTGGAATGCCTCTCCTATAAGGAGAGGCTGAGAGGGCTGGGAATGAATTGTACTCATTTAATGTACACATACTCATGTACAATTAAGAAAACCTGACTATTTGCCATATATGCATAACTCATGTCCTGGATTATGGTCTGTATTTGTGAAGTCAATGGAGAAGAGAATTTCCCAATCTCTGGCTTGTATTTATGGGTAGTTTGGGATACATAAGCCATTATGTAGTGCTATTTGCTATGAGTTTGATGTGAGCTCCCCATTGCATTGGGCCCTGGAGGGTTCACAGAGCCATGTCCAACCTGAGGCAAGCGATAATCACTTCACCTCTGGAGGTGGGCTTGCTTGAACTGTTTTGTGGGCAAAAAGCTGGTGGACAGGTAGCTGAAATGTGTCCTTTCTGCAGTGATACTGGCTTGTGTGTTTTCCCCATGAGTGGAGAATTGTTCCATGTCCTTGCAGGAGAGTGGCTTGATCATTGTGTCTTCATGCTCCCTAGATTTGTTTTCTTGTTCAGTTCCAGTTGCTTCGTTCGTGTCGTCATTCCTTGTCACAGCAAACACCAACAAACAAGCAGGAGTTTGTGCAGTCCAGTCCCTGTTTCCAAGTTACACCAATGTGTGCTGGCTTGGCTCCCTCAGGGCAGCTACAGGGACTAAGGAAGCCACTGAGTTACCTTCCAGTGCTGCCTGTGATGATACCCTTCAGGTGTTCCTGGTGTGTTTTGCTTTGTGGTGCTGTTTTTCTTAACTTTGTTTGAGCACCTTATGTTGAAGTATACTTGTAAACAAAATTGCATATATAGTTTTTGTGACTGGAAGGAAAAACTGGAAAGCAGGCCAAATGAGCTTTGCAAAGGTTTAGAAGTCAGAAGGCAAGGGAAGAGAATCTAATGTAATGTCTGCCCTTCTGTTTCAAGGGGGTTAAGTTATTTGCGATTTTTTTTTTTTTTTTTTTTTTTTGTTGAAGACCTAATTTTTTAGGAATTGGTGGCTATTGCCTCTGTATTATGGTGATAGTGTCAGGAGAACTGATAATGATTATGGCTTTCAGGAAGGTGTTTTGTTCTACTAGACTCAATTCCCATGTGAGCCTAGAATCACCAAACAAGAATAAATAGGACATTTTCTTTGACTTGGAATGTCAGATGTAAGTAATTTCTCTGAAATTGATGTCATCAAGGTAAGAATAAGCTGCTGTCTCTGATAACTCTCCTTCTTCTACCTTGCTAATTCTGTATGTTCTTTTTAGAAGGTGCTACCTCTTTGTACCTTTACTCTTCTTGGAGGGTATAAAGTCAGAATATCTGTGAGAAGCCTTTCACTGATCTAGTGAGAATCCATTACAATCTTTCAGGATGTGGCAGGTTTAAAATGAGTATATATTATCTACTTAATATGCTTTCATTATTTCAAGGCCTCTAATTGAGATGGACTGTTTCTTATCATATGATGAGTTATGCACTCTTGTATTTTGTATTCTTGATCAGTGTCTACAGTTCTGGAGAGGGAGCTGAAGGGATGCTGTTTTCAAATGGAAATGGTGACACTTTCATGTGGTGCAGACAAACTTCTTGCTTCTCAAATAGTGAACTGAGGGTGTTTTACACCACAGCTGTCCTACCTCTGCAACCATGTGGTGGCCAGTGTTAACGTAAGGAGAAATTTCAGTTGCTGGTACATTAAAACCCTTTCTCACAAGCAGCCTTTCTTGTCCACTTGAGGGCAGTCAGCAGTGTATTCCTGTTTTGTTAGGTGGGATTATGGTCATACTGGAATTGTTTACATGAGAGCCAGCTACTAATCTGCTTTTTCATTGTTGGCTATTGATGTCGTGTTTGTGACTTTCCCAATAATGTTGATTGAGTTGGGTACATAAGAGTCTCGACAAGAAAATTCTAAGTTGTAGCTTTGGGTCTTTGTCTTGTTTGTCTGCATCTGTTTGCTTAATTTTTGGAAGATAATTTATGTAGGTTGCTCCCAACAGAAGCTACTGAACTCTCTTGTGTATTCTGCATTTGCCCACTGTATCTTGTCTGACAGTCACCTCTGACCTGGGCACAGGGCTCTGATTCTGGACCGCAGCATCAGCAGAGAGGCACTTCTGTAAATGACTTCTGGATCTGAATAATTAGTCTAGTGATAAACACTGCTGATCTGCCTGTGCATATTGTCAGCACCTAGGTCAGACTGAAAAAGGAGGAAAGGCTTCTCCCACCTAGATTTGGAGCTACCTTCTTCTCTACCTTCAGCTTATACTCTCTTTTCCCACAGGTAGATGCAGTGCGGGTGTACGTGAACAGCAGCTCCGAGAACCTCCAATACCCCGTCCTGTTTGTAGTTCGCCAGCAGAAAGGAGTGCTGTCATGGCAGGTCCCACTGATTTTTCGAGGCCTGTAAGTACTGGAGTCTCTTCTTTGTGACACGCTCCTCTACCAGCTATATTCATCAGCAGCCTTCCTCACGTACTACATCTTGTAACCTGTGTAGACTGCAGGGCTTGGTTGCAGAGCGTTTTTGCTCGCTGCCAGCTGGGTGTAGGAAGACCAGGATTTGATAGGTAACCTCTTACTTGGAAGCCTGCTCTTGGCTCTTAGTTTCTCATATATGTACACAGAGTACCAGGAGGCTTGTCTGCAGGGGATCTGCCTGTGGCAGCAATCACTGAGTCTACCACACATCATTGCTGTCATTCCACAGTTGCCTACCATGTGTGCAAGTAGTTCCTGGGCTCTGGTTTGGGGCAGGGTTTGAACAGGCTCTTGAAAGAGCACCATAACTTCTGTGTAACAGTGCATTTGGGGAAAAAGAGCTTCTGTTTCTCACCTCAGGAACATCTACATTAAGTTTATTCTAGGGGATGGTTGTTTTGGGGCTGCTTCTTTATGAAAGCAATGCTGCTTTGTATCTTCATTAACCCATAGCTCGTTGGGCTGCAAACAGAGAATTTTCAGGCACCTTAGACCATTTAAGATGTGAAGCTTCATCTGTGACTGAATCCTGGTGCCAGCAGCAGATATCCTGCAATGTTTTGCCTGATGCAGGCGATGGGTACAGCGGTGGCTGTCAGTGCTCTCTTTGCCTCCACTAAATGGCAGATGTTAGAGATCCACAGCTGTTGTGGGCATCCCCGAGGGAAGTGAAATGTTGAGGATGACCAGTCCCTTGTACAGATTGCAAGAGGCAGCAGAAGTAGAGCTTGAATGCTGAATAAAAGAGTGAATGCTCCTGGCCTTTCAGATGAGAATTTCAGTTATGCAAGCAGGGGAAAAATGATGCCATTCTTAGTAGTGCTGAAAAACTTTTTAACTGCTCTCTCTCTCTTTCCCATCCAACTTTCTCCTCTCTCCTTCCCCTGGCTATTGTAGGTATCAGAGGACCTACAATTACCAAGAAGTGAGTCGGACCCTCTGTCCCTCTGAGCCAACACCTGAAACAAGACCCTCTGACCAGATTATATTTGTGGATGTCGCTTCCATGGCACCGTTCAATATTGCATATGAGCTGCTAGTCACCAAGCTGGAGAACTTCCAACTTGAGTAAGCTAGGATGTGAGAATACAAATGCAATTACTTCATGTATCACTTGACCCTCGCTTAAGGGTCCATCTGCCTACTCTTTCCCTTATTTTTCCTTCCCAGGAAAAAAAAAGTTCTTTTAATCTGAGGGTACTTTGTGTGTATTCCAGCTCTGAAAGTTGTAGACTTCAACATTCTGGCATTTGTTTTCTAGGACCAACAAAGCCTTTAACTTCACTGCCAGCCCTTCCCAGCCCCAGGTAAGGAAGAATCCTGTGTAGATTGCTTGTATGTCTTACCACATCCAAGTGATTGATGTGATCTTTTGTGGGAGATAGCAAGTCTTTTATGACTAGGTAGTTTCCCTCTTAGGATGTAGGGAAACTTTCTTACTGTTGAATTTTCTGTGGGTACAGTGAAGAGATAACAGTACTTCAGTCACTCTAGGAACACATTTGGGTCCTCCCAAAACCCATGAACAGGGGAAATGAATGGCACTTCAGGAAATCCCAGAAATGTCCAGAAGTCCAGAGGCCATTGGACTGCTGCACTTCTGTGAGGTGATACACGTCAGTGTTGTGTTCCTGCCAGTTCTGGCTTACTTGCCTGAGCATAACTTGTCAAGATGCAGTCTTTACTGGAAAAACACAGAAGTAAGCTGTAAAGGTGCCACAGACTGCTATTCCTTGCTCAGGGCAGCTGGTCAGGCTGCAAGGTGATAAGTGAAATGCCTGGTATTGATGCCTTGAGAGGCTACCTAGAACAGAGACTAGACAGTGTTAAAGGAATAAAGTAGGAATCAAGTAGTTATTTATTAAAAAGGCCTTCAAAGGATACACCTTGGGCTTACAAGAGCCTGGCCGAGGCTGCACCCAAGATGGATGACATCATGGATCGCATGTTTTCACACTTTTATAAATTTTGGTCCATTTACATATTGGGGTTAATTGTCCAAGTACAGCTTCAGGTTATGAAGTCTCAGCCTCTCAGATTGCTCTCCTCAGTTCGCTGTTGTTTATACTTTTTGGGCCTGAAGCTGTAATGGTGTCCTTGGTTCTTGAGCTGGAAAAGAATTGTTTTGTCTAACTAAACTGTGAGGAGAACTTGCTAACACTTTATATGAAATTCAGAGTTATATACTAATGCAGAATCTGGAAAATATGAAAGCTAAAACTTAAGGCATCAGTATGTCTGTTAGTTGAGAAGGAAGCTCGTATGAGCAGCACTTCCAGTTGAACAGCTTTGCTTTGAGCCCTGCAGATACAAATCCTCTCTTGAACGAAAATGCTGTTGGCAATAACTGTAGAGATATAGGAACCTGTAGAGCTAGGAAGGTGTGTGATTTACCCAGGCTGTCTGGGACTCTGTTTTTGTTGTTGCTTTGACTGTTAATAACACCATTTAATTTTAGATTTTGTATTACCAGGCATCCTACTAATCCTTTTTGCTGTCAAATGTCTTAATCTGATTTGAAGATTCATGCAGTATTTTATACTGCAGAAGTACAGGGAATGATGGTGACTCTTAATAAGCACTCATTACTTAGGATTTTGTAATTTGAATATAGAGTGTTTAGGATATGAAATTAACTTTGTGACTGTGGTCTGATTTTTTTTTTGGTCACAATTAACAATATGAGATTTCTGGCTTTTAATTAATAACCAGGTGTATGGAGTAGAAGACTGCTTCTTAATTGATATAATGCTGAGGTTTTAGTAAATCAAAGTATTAAGCAGTCTACAGGGGGAAGAAAAAAAAGATGATTTAAAATCTAGATGGGTGTTGTAAAAAGACATAATAGAAGGAGATGTTGTCTGGAACCCATCTTGTGCCTGAGGGAAAAAGCAGAAATTGGATATGCTTGTATAGGTGAGAAGCGTTTGCTGGACGTGTTTTTAACACTTGCAGTGTGTGCAACAGAGAACTGCTGGCCTCAATGCCCTTGTGTTAATTCTGTACCCTGGTGCACGTGTGGCTTAGAGGAAATTACAGAAGAGTCCTCATGAACTAAAAGGTGGTCCTCATGCACCTAAAACTTTCCAAGGGGAAAAAGTGCCCCTGAGAAACCAAGGAGCTCAGTCTGCCCATGTCATTGCTTGGTGCAGACAAAACATGCTCTGCTAAGGAAACTGGCTTAGTGAGTTTGCACTATGTAGGGACTTGTGGTTGGAGCCAGCACTCCTTCAGCAGGGAAGGGACCCTGCTTGGAGAGGGGTGGTAGGAATAAATGCTTTAGTAGAAATGGGCAACTTGGAAAAGGCTCGGGTGATTTCCTGCTTATCCCTGCCCTCCCACTTGGGGGCCGTAATTCCTGGGAATGGCATGGGGGAAGAGAAATATGAAACAGCTGGCCCTGGGTCAGCACTAACGTTTATGTGCCAGAAAGGAAGCTCTACAGTTGGGAAAGTCTCAGGTGATGGTTTTGGAGCAGGGGTGGTGGCAGCTTCCAGTGTGGCAGCAGTGGCTGCCTAGTGACCATATGGAAGGGAGGAAGATGGCTGGTGGCTCTCCTCAGCCTTGTGTCCCTCTGAGGGGGTATGAGGTGCCCATCAGCCCCTTGTGGTAGCTTTGGCTTGGAGCCTGAGTTCTCAGGGTCTGGCTTCCAAGTGGGATGATGGGAGCCCTTGCAACAAGCCTGCCTGCTGGGGCAGGCACAGGAGGCCCACTTCTCCAGCAGCTGGCTGAGGTAGTGCATCAAACTTTTTACTGGACAAATATACAAGTAATGATATTGCCTGGGACATCTTTTGCCCAGATCTGAAAAAAAAACTTTTTCTAACCCCATAAATTGTCCTGTGGGCCTGCTCAAAGAAGGAGAGGCCATTCCTTCCCACCACAGGAAAAGTAGGAATATTGCTAGATATTTTATATATATA
>VZTT01060775.1:55401-67575 GCA_013400855.1 Buphagus erythrorhynchus
ACATATATACATGTATTATATCTCAAACTTTTTTTAGAGTTTGAATTCTTTTCAAAGCTGAAGTGCAAAGAGAAACGCCCATTATGCTTTGCCATCAGAGCAAACAAACAGCTCTAAATCCTACAACTAATATCAATCATTTATTTATGAAACTCTTGACAGAGTTTCAGCCATTTGACCTAATACTGTTCACGGTCTGTCTTTGAGGCAACCCATCTGAGAAAACTCTGTGATGTTTTCCATATAAAAAAGTACAGCCAGAAGTACGGAAACATCTGGAAATTGCTCATATCAACATAAAATTGAATGGGGTGTAAAATGAAGTCCCTTTAGCTTCATCAGGTGGAAAAAAGCTTAAGGGAGCTATGCTGTGTTTTGCATGTTGAAGATGTTCGCATCTAATAGCATACTGTGCAAGGGGGACAGTTGCAGGTATATATTTAATCTGCTCTTCTGTAGCGTAAGGTCTTAATATTTGAAAATATAAGGTCTTAATATTTGAATATATATGTATTTGGTTATATATATATATAAGGTCTTGATATTTGAAATCAGGTCTTAATATTTCAATAAAGTCTTAATATTTGAAATTTCATTTTTTTAATGAAAAGCATCCACATCCAACCCCAAAGCCCATCTAGGCCTGTTCAGGTAGCGTAGGAAGGTGTTGAAGATACTGCCAAGGATGATTTCTGGATCATGACTCTTGTATTCTGCTTTCTCTGCAGTATTTTCTGTACAAATTTCCTCAGGATGTCGATTCAGTCATTATTAATGTGGTGTCTGATGCAGCCTACCCATGCTCTGTTGTCTCTGTCCAGGATATTGTGGTAAGTCCAAGCAGAGAAGGGTAAAGAGCTGCCTGCTAGAGCTGTGTCCAGCTGTGAGGGTCTGTGTCCTGCAGAGGGAAAAGCCCAAGGCAGGGCTTTGCCCTGGTGATGATGGTGAAGGGAGCCCCTGAAACAGGAATGAAAATTGTGTGGGAAGGAGGCCAAGACAGAGATGCTGAGTTCAAGCAGCTCATACAGAGACTTGTTGTAAATAGGTGAACAAGCTGTTCCTTTCTAGCCTATCCATAGGAACACATTCCACATAGGGAATTTGTCTCCCTTGTGAGGTTCCCTGCTGCCCTGTGATATTGGTCTGTCTCTCCATGGAGGGTGTTGGATGGAATATTGGTGGCTGAGGGAGGGAACAGTGCTGTTCCTTTGACTCTCTCCTGGTTCAAGGCAGCTTGGGGAAATTCTGATTTTCCAATATGATGTCCTTCTTCCTTTCCAGTTCGATTTCCTTTCTGTATATTTCATCCCCTTTACAGGGGTGTTCTCTGTCATGGAGGCTGGCTGTTGCTTGCAGCTGGGAAATAGCCCCATACCTATTTTCTTTTCCCACCTCCCTGAATAATGCAGGGTCCTGCAGTGTAGAAGCAGACAGAGATGCATGATGTTCCCTTGGATACCCCAACTGGGGCCTTTTTTTGCTACTCTGTGCTGTGTTTGCCAGCTGGCTTCCTTTGAAAATAGTCTGGATGTTGTCCCTGGTTTAACCCTTAGTTGTCTGTTTTAGTGCCCAGTGTATGACCTGGACCATAACGTGGAGTTCAATGGAGTTTATCAGTCTATGACAAAGCAGGCAGCCATAACAGTGCAGGTGAGATGCTGATTTGTGTTCCAGTGGGGTTTTTTTTTGTGTTTGTGTAGCAATTAAAACCTGATCTCTGGCCTATTGGAGGGGAGAGGCTTTGTGTCTCATGGATTTTCTGTCTTCTTCCATCCTTCTGTGCAGAGAAAAGATTTCCCAGGTGAGCAGTTCTTTGTTGTGTTCGTCATCAAGCCAGAGGATTATGCCTGTGGAGGTTCTGTGCCTTCTTCAATTCATGGTAAGTTGTTCTAGGAGGTGGATTTGATTGCTGCATCTGAGCGATGGAGCAGTGGGTGCCTTCTGGGACCTTCCTGTGGGATGCCACTGGGTGATTATGTAGGTCTGTCTTTTCCAGACCTCTTGTGAGGAAGAGTGAAGTATCAATTTGATATTGTTGGGCAGGTTAAAAGTCTTGATAAATGCAGGAAATGGCTGGCTAGTACAGTGCCTGGCGTGCTGGGGTTATATGCTTTTCAGCAGCACCACTGGTTCCTTGGGAGACACTGGAGACATCCAGGCAATGCTTTTTATTTGGTTCTCACTTTGGCTCCCTGCTGCTGTATTATCCTCCTGGCTCCATGGAGTCTCAGTTCCTGCAGAGAGCATCTTCTCCTACTGCTGTCTTGGGATCTGTGACAGCTCTGACTTTGGGGAAACAGGAAAAATTGGTAATTTTGGGAGAATAATTTTACAAAAGACTTGTTCTAGGGTCTTTTCCAACCAGAAAACACTGTGTCCACTTGCTGGGCAGTGGTAAAAGCAAAGCCTCCACCAGTCATGTGGTGGCTGTAACTGGAGTGGGAACATTCCTATTTGCAAAGCTTCAAAGTTTCCTCCCTGTAGAAGAAGCAAGACTGAAACCAGCAGATATATTGGACTCCCTTAACAGCTTTTTACTACTCCCCTGCCACCTTTCTGCCCCAGTTTTCCTACAAAAAAAGAACTGTGCCCTTTGGTGTGTCATTCTCTCATCCTAATGCTGTCAGCAGACCTGGTGTGCTAAGCTCTGCAGAAACAGAGCAAGTTTCTAGAGTGGCATCCTGCACAGAAATGTTTTATTCACAGAGATTCGGCCAAAGGCAAAAATAGGCTCCAACTACCTGTAATGAGAGTCCCTCTCCTTTGGAGATTAAATGAATAGGAGATGAGATACCTTTGGGATTCAGACATCCAGACTTGAGCAATATATGGGAGACTCAAGCAAGGATTTCTAGTCTGAAAAACAGGTTGTGAACAGGGAGGAAGGGGGAAATGTTTGGGAAAAGTTGTATATTGACAGATCAGAGAACAGTTTAAAGCAAAACCACTCACACATTTTAATGAAAAGCCAGACCTTGTTGTTTTCGCAAGTTCAGAGAACCAAGATCAGTGCCAGAAATCATTAATGTTGATTGTTTTTATGTTTGCTGTACACTGTGCATCTCACAGGGAATGTCAACCGTACCTGGAACCTGCAGCGGACAAAGAACCTTCAAGTGACGATTGTGCCCTCCATTAAAAGTCAGTGCCTTTGGGCAGAGCAATGCAGCTTTACAGGGGAACTTGGCACTTCTGAATAGAGGGGTATGGCTGGGCCAGCAGCCTCTGAAGAAATGGTGCAGAAAGCACCAGCAAAGGAGAGAAAACCACTTGCAGCCTGCTTCCTTCCAGGAAGAGCTGTGTGGCACACCAGCTAGAAATGAGGGGAGATAATGGTGAACAGGTTCTGTCAATTCCTTTTGAAGAAAGCAAATGGGTTTGGAAGGGCTGTTTGGGGCTGGGAATTTTTACAAGGTGGTATTGGGAAGAATGCTGACCCTGAGAGGTGCTGTTCCTGCTCTGTGAGCTGACTGATCCCTTATATTTTTCCTCAGAGTCTGTTTATGTCCAGGCCATGTTCTTCAGCTTCCTGAGTTTCCTCTCTTTTTACCTGGGCTCAGTGGTTGTTGCTTTTGTGCACTACATCAGGTGAGTTTGAGGGGTTATAAAAGAACAGCCTTTCTGTTTCTTATCATCAGAGACTCCACACCCTGCAGAAAACTGGGGATGAGTGGGGTGGCAAGCATCTAAGCAGAGCAGCTGAAGAAGTCTGTGACTATTCAGTGGGCTCCTACTGACCATGAGCCAGAAAATACTTCTTCCTCTGCTATGGGGACCATGGGAAGGATGAAAATCTAAGGCTCTGCCCTCTAGATCTTTTAGTGCCCCAACACTGTGTTTTCTTATGTAAGGACACTGGGCAGCAGGTGGGAATTGTGAAGGGACCAGTCTGGGATATGGAGTGTGAGGGCATGCTGGACTGAGTACTGCAATAAGTGGCAGTGACACAAATAGGGCCTTGGAGTCCCAAGAATGCTGGTTTCCTTCCTTACTTGCCTTCCTTGCCCCAAACTTTGGTGTCTGGGCTTGTGTTGAGAAGAATGATTGCACAGGCATGGCTTAACTTCAAGACACATCAATGAAAATACATTTCATTGGAACAGTTCAGTGAAAGACTTAAGTGTGTGCTCTTATTTGCAGGTATTTTTCTGTGTTCTGGGAATATGTTGGTGGGGGTTTTTTGTTTTTGCTTTTTACCATCTTCCGCTTGACATCTGCATTGAGGGAGGTAATATGGGCTTCTTAAGTATCATGCTAATGAGTGCCTCTAGATCCTGCTACCCCTTCAGTAGATTCATACGTACTTGACCCCCTGAGCAGGGAAGATGGGTTTGGAAGGGTGGTATGAGGGTCTCTCCCAACATACTGAGCAATGTAGCATGGGATAAGTCATGGAAATAGTTGTCCTGCCTCTCGTGGATAGCTGAGGAGGCAAAAAAAAGTCCTCTGTTGCTTTGGAAGTTAGAGACGTGGACAGCAAGCAGTCATGGCTGAGTTGTGTTTAGTTCAAACAGCATTTTTCTTTTTTGTTGTTGTGTTTGTTTCTTTTTTGCTTATTTTTGTTGGTTTTATTTGGTTTTTTAGAGCTTGCACCATATTTACCTATTGGTGTCCTAGATAATCCTGCCATGGCTGGCAGGTGATGAGATTTGTTGGCTGTCTCATGAGTGCTGTCTGTTGCTTTGCAGGGTTCAGAGGAAGGCTTCAGCTGGGAGATTGAGTCCTGAGCATGGTAAGGTCTCTTCTTTGTCATGTGACAGCTTTGAGTGAACAGCACAGGCCAGGCAAAGGACAGGCTGTCAGTTGAGTACCTTCTGTCCTGGAGCTATCTTCCCTGGCAGCTCACATAGTCTCTGGTGCTGAGGAAAGATGTTAGAGCTTCCTCTCTGCCCTCACAAGAGAGGGCCTTTGAAGCCATCTGCCCTGAACCTGGTCCTGACTCCTACCTCTAGGAGCTGCCTTTTAAAGGGGTGGAGGAAGGCCAAGCCTTGCCTAGACCTGGCTACAGGCTAATGTTCCTGATGCCAGGTCTGTTGATTTTTAAACAAGGTACTTTCGAGTATGTCAGCTCTTATGCTTTAAGAATTCCTCTGCCTGGTTTAAGCATGGTCTTTTAAAGCCTTAATTGAATTTAAATGTTAAATTGTTTTTCACTGGAAGTTGCAGACAACCAGGTGAACGAATGACTAAAAGAGTTAGGTAGCAGTGTTTGATATTTATGTTGGCATTGGATTCTGTTTACTTTGTGCTGCACCCACATTTCCACAAGCTGCAGCCTTCTGCCCTATAAAAACAGAGCTGCATCTAAGAAGCTACCAGTGAAAGATGGAAGTTTTTGTCATGTGGATGGGGGCCACTGGGAGTTCTTGCTTTCTGCCTCTTTTCATTTTGATTAAATATTTAGTGCCTGCAAAGAAGTTCAAAGTGCTGGTGCTGAGGTCATTTGTACCTCTCTCCTTGAGGAAGGGAGGACATAATTTTGGAAGCATTGAAAGGTTCTTGTTATTCCTTTTTTGATGCCGAGTGTTTTCAGTCTCTCCAGTCTGCTACATACCATCAGATAAGCATGGTAGTATAACTGAGCTGTGTTTAAAGGATCAGCAGTGGAATTTCACTCTGACTGGCATTAGTTGGCTTAATATTTCTGCTGAGGACCTGGGGGCATTTGAATTCTTAGACTTACTTTGTCAGCCACTAAGATCCACATATAACCCTGTATTTGGAATATGTGTGAAAGGTTTTTTTTCACAACATGAACAGGGAACTGTAAAAATGTCCATACATATATTCTAAATTTATATCATTTGGGATAGATCCTGCTGTAAAACAAGAGCAGGTCTTAAGGCACTGGAGAAATGGGAAAGGCCTGTGTGTTGGGGAGTTTGGGTAAGCCAAAGGGACCTGTCCAAGACTGTGGAAGAGCTCCAGGGTAATGACAAGGAATCACTGTCTAAGACAAGGAGGCATAGTCTCAGCCAGGTGAGACCAGAAGTCCCAGGGACTGGTGCTGATGCTGCAGCTGAGATTTAGTGTGCTGAAGCCAGCTTAGGAGCTGCCTTCTAAGCTGCCCTGCTGAGAAGGTGGAAGTTAAATTCTGGTGTTTGGAAAGTTCCCAAAGAAGCTGCAGGGCACAGATGCTGGACTCAGTATGGACCTGGAGAGTAGAGAACTGGGTTGCTGAGCAGGGAGGACTACTGAACAGCATCCCTATGAAGGGAGAGAGGAGCACAGTTCCTTCATAGTTTACAGCTTTCCTCCCAGAAGTACCTACTGCTTCTGTGACCTGTCCTCTCCCTTGTAATCCATTGCGACTTTCACATACCTGGTACTGCATGCTGCAGCCACGTCCTTTTCTCTGGGGAGGAATCATGTCCTGCCCACGGGCTGTTTCTTCATCTATTGTCTCTTCAGGGTGTGTCTGACTGATGCTTATAAAATGGTAATTAGCATCTTCCCTGTCTGCCAGATCAGTGGACACACTGGCTTTCTCTGTTTTTTTTTCTCCCCTTCCCAAGCTTTGGAATTTCTTTTCCTCCCAAATACCCCTGGATCTTGCCTTCTTCACTACTCCCCATACCTCTTCCTCACCCAGGAACTGGATGGAAATGCACAGCAATGTGTCTTTGCCATTGGTCTTGGAATGTCCTGCCACTCCATGTGCCTCTTTGCTCTTGTTATCCGTCTTATTTCTGGCTTCCCTGGTTTTTAATCCCATGGCACACCTTCCCGTCCTCATCCTCACTATCTGATGGAGGCAATAGCTGGAGGAACCATGCCTGATGTGTTACATTTACTTTGCTGACTCATTCTCACAGTGGGAGGTGGGATGGAAATTAGTGGGTGAGCTGGGTTCAAAGTGGCTGTTAGAGACAGGGCAGAGTGCCTTTTCTCCTTGGCTTGCCTGCTTTGTGCAGATTTAAATCTTTGGTAACTTGGGAGAGAAGGTTGACAGGTCACTTGAGAGAATAAAGCCTGGTCTAAAATTAGGAGGGAGTATCCTCATGGAACAGGACTGACAGGTCTAGGAATTGTGCTTGTGCCTTGCTGCCATGAACACAGGGAAATGCTTTTGCCCTCTTCCTAGTGATCTGAATTTCCAATTGACTTTTAAAGCCATAGGAAAAGCTTCCATGAGAGAGGGAGTTTGGATTAGAGGTGATTAGTAGAAGCTGCATCTTGCTCCTGCAGCACACTACAACATCCTGCCCATCTCAGCTCAGGGCTCAAGAGCTGTCACCTGGGGGCTGCAGAGTGCCAGAGCACTCTCTCTGGTGCTCAGTCCATGCCATGTTCACTTCTGATGCTCCTCTGAGCTGTTTGTTTTCTCTGTTAGCAGGATGGGGCAGGAGCATAAAAAAGCCAAAATTTGAGATCAAGTCTTTGCCCCCAGCCCAACAAGCACAGCAGACATGCCAAAAAAAGCGGTAATTGGGACTTGAAATTTCAAATATCATTGCTTTATGGGTGCTTCTCTGACTTGAGGTCAGTCAGGGACAAGTTTTAGATCTCTCTACTTTTGTGACTAATGAAAATGGTATAAAAACCTATGCAAGGTGTTATAGAAATGCCCAGAATTTCCAGTTGGAAAGAGCACTCTGCCTGTGCCTGTCAGTTTGAGACCAGTCATGCACTGGGAAGCCAGAGATGCAGCTTGGGAAGCCAGGCCATTGCCAGGCTGCAGTAAGGCTTTAAATACTATGCCATGTTCTGCATTGCTTTGCTTCTGACTGACCACATGATATTGTTGCAGGGGTGAAGCTTTAAAGCAACTTTACCTGTCTCACTGTTTGGCACTACTGGAGAATGTGGTCCTGCTCCTGGTGCCCTTGCTTCCCTCCCTTTTGTGACTGATCTCTCAGTGAAGGGATTCAGCTGGCTTTGTTTCCTGCCATGTAGGTCAGCTGCTGAGCTCCACCATTGGAAGTAAAAAGAGGGAATGTGGAGCCAGGAGAGCATTCCTCCTTGCTTCATAAGTGTGGGCAGGAGGCAGGATGTTCCTAGCCCTCAAAGGCTTGCCCTTCTTGTCATCAGCACGAGATCATTACCACTTTTTGCATAAAGCATTTTTTTTCTTTCTCCTTGATTGGTTAAAATGTAGGAGCTGTCCTGCTAAAGCCTGTGACTCTTCCAGAGATACCTGAAGGTAGCAGTATTTGAAGAGTAGCATGAGATGGGGAAAGAGAAGAATTAGAAATTTCGAAGGCTGTTAAGAACATAATGAGACTTGCTCTAAAATTTACCAGTCTTGCAGCCCCACAGTGTTATCTGTACAGGGTGCTGGAGGGGGGCTCATGCTGCCAGTCTCACTGGGGAGGCTGAAGGGAACGTGTTTCCTTCACACTGCAAAACAAGGGTTTCCCTTTTGCACAGTATGCTCTAGAGGGAGACTGCCATCTGTTTAGAGAAATGTTCCTTTTCCCAAGCCCCTCCAGCTCTTCAAGCTGTTTGTATTCCTCTCAGAGACGTTTTGAAGCACTGACATAAAACACTGTCCCTCCTGGGTCTGTTTCCATTGCAGGATCTGGGATGATGACTTCTTCACACCCCATCTCAGCCAGCACTCCTGAGGGAAGCAGCTACGGTGCTATTGGTACAGTACATTCCAGAACTGGGGCACAGGGAGACTCCTCCCTGGAGTGGAGGAAGGCACTTTGAGGGTGATTTTAACACCAGAGGAGAATAAAGCTGCAAGCTACTTTAGGAGTATCTTGCAACTATTAGGGAAAAAAGAAAACCCTCAAACAACCAAATTGCGTTTTTGAGGCTCAGGTTGTACTTTAGGGAAAAGCATCTACATAATAAAAAGTGGCAAATCTGAAAGAGGTGCCCCAAGAGACTGTCACTGGAAATATGTCTTAGACAAAGCTAGAGTCACCTGAGAGCTGTGGGTGACAATGCTGCTTCAGACAGGACATTTACTAGTGACTGACAAAGGTCCCTTGCAGGGAAGCTTCTAGGAACGTGTTATTAGCTCACAGCCTGCCTTTAAACCAAAGCATGCCTATCGCTGGGAGGCTGAAGGGTTGTGTGCCATAAAGCAAGACACAGTCGGAGTTTCTTGCCTCCAGGGGTTTCACTAGGGAAGAAATAATGTTGTACTGCCCACAGGTGAATCATGCCCTGGCAGCAGAGGAGAAAAAAACCTTCCTAAGGGCTTAATGACCACTTTACCTCTCTTTCCCCTTTTTCTGAAGAAATCTTTTAAAAGCATTTGGGAAATGAGGAAGAAGCCTGTGTTCTGCCCGTGTAGATGTGGGCAACAAGCTGGGAGTTGCCCAGCCTGTGGGAAGTGCAGGCAGGTCCTCCTGACCTATATGTGATCAATAGTGGGAATGCAATGGGAACAAAGTTGATACTCTGCCTGCTTTGAAAAATCGACTTTCTTCTTTGTCTTTTGTTCTAGAGTATTTTTAGAAATACATAATAGACATACATAAAGCTTACATAAAATCTGAAGGTTAACTAGGTGAGTGTGTTTTTGACCCCTAGCAGTCTGCTTCTTTCTCTATAGGTATTTGTCTTGTCTCAGAATTCCAGATTTCAGAGCCTGGGCTAGTAGAGAGTAGAAAATCTTGAGAGATGAAAAGTAATAGAATAAAAGCAGAGTGAAAACTAAAATGCTGCAGAGAAGGGAAGATAATGATTCTTCAAACTGCTCTTAGCTGATCACCTAAAACTTTTAGGAAGGTTTGGGATCATGGAAAAATTTTTTCCCTGAACTGGCCATAGCAACTTGTCAAAGCATCAGGGACAGCTTTATTCTTGCTGTGCACAGAGGGATTTAGCCTTTACCCTGCCTGTCTCTTTCTCCCCACTCTGGCTCAGATGAGTCCAGCTCCAGTGGTGGACGTCAGCTGTCCTCCCCAGAGCACAGGCCCCCAGCTGGTTCGGACACAGACAGCTCTGTGGAGGAGGAGAGTGACTTCGACACCATGCCAGAAATTGAGAGTGATAAGAACATCATCCGCACTAAGGTATGGCTGGTGTTGCAGCTGTGGCCCTTGTGCTGGGCCATGACCAGAACTGGTCACTTCAGTGAAATCTCAAACATCCTGTTCCCTTTCAGGGCGGATTTCATCTAATACAGCTGAGTGTGCTTTTTAGTCTTTTTTTCAGTCACTGAAAGTTTTCTCACTATGATAAGAGTGCTGCTGAAGTGAGTGCTTTAATATGGAAAATCAAAATGTATTGGGGATTATTGAGAAAGGAGGAAAATGCCCACAGAGTGTCCCAGAAAGTTCCAGGAGGTGTGAAGATAGGGAGAAAATAATCTGCAACAGTAGGTGGCTATTTAATACTTGTAGTGTGACTACAGTGGATGTACAGAGGGGCTTTAAGCCAGCAGCTCTCATACTGCCTCCCTTTGTCATCCTGCATTGCTCTATGTGGTTGGAGCCATTCCTGGAGGTCAGAGGATTTTGCAGAACTCACTCCCATAGAATCAAAAAAACCAGTGTGTAAAACCAGTCCAAATACCACCAAGCTGCAAATATGTCAAGATCTTCTACTGGCATCTGTAATCTACATTGGTTCTTTTGTGTTTTCTTCCCTCTTTCCCCACCCACTAATGTTTTAGGTGTTCCTCTATCTATCAGACTTGTCCAGGAAAGACCGAAGGATTGTCAGCAAAAAATACAAAATCTATTTCTGGTAAGGAGGAAGGCAAGCTGGTAAGGCCCAAACTCTGGACCCACAGTCTCTGGTTGTAGAGTCTGTCCACATGCTAATCTTCTGAACCACTTCTGAACTATCCTGTTACCCATTCTGACCCTGTTCCAATCAGTAACTGCAGATCCCACATACCTCAAGTAAGGATATTTGTGGATCAGTGCACACGTGATCCTGGCAATGGGTTCTGTTTTGCGTCATTGCTTTTAAGTGTGGTAACAACCAGTGCACTGGAACATAATGGGAAGGGGGAGAAACTGGCACTCAAACACATGGGCTTGTGGCCGACATCCTGGCTTTTCCCATGCCCTTAGCATTTGCCTCCTGTGTGCACGAGCACACGTGCTCCTCTGCTTCAGGGGGTCACAATGGGATTATAACCCCAGAGCAGTGAGGTGTGCACATTCCTCCACGAGCACTGTGGGGCTCTCTTCTGGGTGTGCACCCCTGGTCTTGGTGTGTGTGTAACTGCTGCTGCTGTCTCCCCTCTGCAGGAACATCATCACCATTGCGGTGTTCTACGCCCTGCCAGTCATCCAGCTCGTCATCACTTACCAGACGGTGCGTTTGGCTCCATGGCTGTCCCCTCTAGCTTTAAACTTGCCCTGTGGTTGTGTTGTGCAAGGATGACAGTCACAGTGAAACTGGGATCACCCAAGAGTTCTGCTCAGTGTGAGGAGCAGTTTAGTGTAGCTGCTCTTGTTGCATTGTGTTGATGTTACACTGAGCTTGGCTCATTGGGTTTTGCACTTCTGCTATTTCTGCTTGGGAAGTGGGAGTGCTGCTGTTTTCCTGCTCAACTGATGTCTCATTTGGATCCTGTTTCATTTTAGAGACAGGAGGAATTTGATGCTATCTCTAAGAGACAGCTGAAAGCAAGTAGTAGTGTTTGCTGTGGTTTCTCCTGCCTTCTCCCAGGCTTTGCTATCCTGCTGTTATGCAGATATCTGCAAGCATGTCTACTAGTGGGGGGGTTGAGAGCACACAAGTTTTGCTCTGAAGACTGTTATCAGGTTTGTGGCCTGTGACATCTTGTCCCACCCTAAAAGCTTTGCTTGCAGATGTCAGTACTCCCCTGTGCCAGTGCTAGAGCTAGGCTGTGTCCTGGTACACCTTGTCTTTGTGCAGTGTTTGCATGTGGCAAACCCCCCCAGAGCTAGGAGGATTTGCTAATGCCAGGCCTCCCACCTGGTCTCTGTCCAGGTAGTGAATGTGACGGGCAATCAGGACATCTGCTACTACAACTTCCTGTGTGCTCATCCCCTTGGGGTGCTGAGGTGAGTGAGCCCTTTGGTCACTGCATATTTATCTCATGCCTCCTGAGTGTTTGTGCTGTGCCCAGGTTAGGATTGCTTGCCAGGCTCACAGTAGCAGTGTTGATAAGACCTCTGGGAGTTTAGGACTCTGATCTTTGTGTTTTGCCCACCAGTGGTGCTCTGTTGCAGTGAGACACCTGCACCCTGGAACTTGAGGCACCTGGGTTCCCCTTACAAATCACTGGCACAG
>VZTT01060775.1:67606-85735 GCA_013400855.1 Buphagus erythrorhynchus
CTCTATTGGACACTTTGTATCCAAGGAGCACCAGCTCTGCAAAGAAGTTCAGATCAGTCCTTCCAGTGTAGCATTTCTGTAAATTAATGTGTGAGTGCAAAGAAAGCCTGGAGTTGGGAATCTCGCAGAAGAAGTGTTAAATTAACTGAGACAGGTGAACTATTAAACCAAAGTTGTCATCTAGAGTGTAAAATTGCAGTTCAGCAGCTGCTGAGGTGGAAGGTGGTAGAGGGGGGAGCAAAATGGATTCAGCTTATCACAACCCAGGGTTCAGCTTCCTGCTGCTGTGCTGCCTTTGTCTTAACCTTCTTCTTTCCTGCAGTGCCTTCAACAACATCCTCAGTAACGTGGGCCACATGATGCTGGGCTTTCTCTTCCTCCTCATTGTGTTGCGCAGGGACATCCTCCACCGTCGGGCCATGGAGATGAAAGATATCTACACCCTGGTAGGAAGCATGATTGCCTGGGGCTGAGGGGAGGCAGGGAAGGTGGAGTGAACTTAAAAACCAGAGTGATACACAATGGGTTTCCACTTGTGTTCCTTGCTGGAGGGTTGAATCTTCCTTTTGCACAAGAGGAAAAAAAGAGGGTCTAGGTGGGATGCTTATGTTCCTGCACACCCCAGTGCTTTACTGCTTACAGTATGTCCATACTGCTATGGTGGTGACTCAGGCTGGGCCTGTGAGGACAAGGAGATTAATAGAGGAAGGACTCCCATGGCTCTGGCTTTTCCTGCAGTGCTTGCTATGGAGGAACTGGGACAGTAGGAGTGTCCCAAGATGCTTCTCTTTATAATGAAGTTTGATTTGTCTTACACAAGAGCTGCTTATGATAACTCAGAAATTTGGCTGCCTCAGTCTCTGAAGCAGAGCTTCTGTAGTCTCTTGTGGGAGATGATGGAGAAATCTGCAGCCCTGTGGGCAGAGGTGCTGGTGGTTTCTGGAGACAGCTCTGTTCTTATGGGCTTGGTAGCAAGTAAAGGCCTTAGCAGCTGTAAGAGTCTACTGCTTGTGGTTTACAGGTGAAATCTTGGCCAAATTGTGATGGAAATGCCTTCTCACATTGGCTGATGGGCTCTGCTCAGGTGCTTCTAAGACCCTACTGACCACAAGAGCAATTCTGGTCAGTCCTCTCTCAGTTTTGAGCAGGATGTAGCATGGCATGAGGTACAGGACAGACATTTTCAGTCTCGTGATGTTAGTACCAAAACACTGAGGTCTTCAGATCAGAACTTCAGTGTGATTAGCTTAGGTTTGCTGCCTGTGGATTCACCTGGCTATGCCATGTGTCTAAATCCAGAGGCTGTGGTTGCACACAGGACACTGCTGCACTGGTGACTGGAGGACTTCTCTAGGAGTTAGGAGGGATGAAATGATGGAGGATGGAAGCTCGCCTGTTATCAGGACACTGAAGACACTTACTATACAGCTCTGCTCTCTTCCAGGACTATGGGATCCCAAAGCATTTTGGTCTCTTTTATGCTATGGGCATTGCTCTGATGATGGAAGGAGTGCTTAGTGCCTGTTACCACGTCTGCCCTAATTACTCCAATTTCCAATTTGGTAAGCTGAGTTTCCTTTCTCCTTTTGAACTGGAGCTAGGATTTGCCACATTCTGTCTCTTGTTGAGCTGCTGACGTTTCCCATCTCTCTACTCTTACAAGTCTCCCTGGAGCCTGCCTGTTTCAAAGCTCAGTCAGGAGGTTGTGATGCCCTGTGGGCACTTATTTTCTGATCCCCTTTAGTTTTTGTTGCCCCAGAGCATGGAAGATGTGCTGCTGCAAGGTGGCAAAGCACCAAGTGCCGTACAGTATAGTGCAGCAGCAGGGCCAAACCCAAGGCTGGCAGGCAGAGATCCCTGATGCTTTGTGTGCCCTTGGAGCAGCTTTCTGGGGCCACTGGTGGTAGCCGTTTGTGCTGTTTGTGTTGTGTCCCTCCACAGACACCTCCTTCATGTACATGATCGCAGGACTCTGCATGCTCAAGCTCTACCAGACCCGGCACCCAGACATCAATGCCAGTGCTTACTCTGCCTATGCCTCGTTTGCTGTGGTGATCTCCCTGGCTGTCCTTGGAGTGGTATGGCTCCCTCTTATTTGGCTGCTTCTCTGGGAAGGAGGTGGCGTGGCTGGGAACATGGCTTAGGTATGAAAATGACTGAGGAAAGCAGCAGAGTCAGATAAGAGTGTGTTAAGCAGCTGTTAGCATTTGAATTCTCAGTTCTGCTGGGCTTTCCTCCTTCCTTTCCCTGAGCTTTCAGGTAGAAGAAGAGCAGAACAGTTTCCTCTAGGTGGGCTCTTTTTTTTGGCTTTGCCCACCATATGCCATCCTTCTCCAGTGGAGAAATTCATGCATCCAGATAAACATGTCCACATGCACAGATGGTCTTCCTGTGGCGTGATTCACAGTGGAGGAAAGAGGGGAGAGGCTGGCTGGGCTTCCAAGAGGTATCTTATACCTAGTTGCTGTGCCTGTTTCTCCCCTTTGGAATACTCCTTGTTGTTTGTCACAGCTCCTGCAGTTGATTTTCCTATCTCTGAAGAGGAGCAGGACTAAGATAATGTCTGGGGGGCTCTCAGGCAAATTCCTGGAGTACCTGCCTATGGAAGGGCACTGGAGCAGAAGCTACAAGACTTTGTCTGTTTGCTCGTAGCATTGCAAGTACTGAGCTGGGCTCACCAGAATCCTCAAACTGTGCTTTACCTTGGAGGTCTCTGCTTCTCTTCCTCTTGAAGGACTCATTTTCATTCATCAGTAACCAGGCAAAATCCATGGAATTCTTGCTCTAAACTAGCAGCTAGATCCCAGTGGGATGTCAGCTCCTCACTACCACATAATGCAGAGGTCTCTGTTTACAAGACTGCCTGTGGGATAAGGCATGCAGGAGGAGCTGGTGACCTTGGGACTTGCCAAGAATCTCTTGATAGGTGTGGTAGATCTTGACAAGGTTCAAAACACTGAGACTTTATTATGGATTATGGTGTCTTCTTTTGTGGGATGCCTTGAAGCTATTCAGTGGAGCTTGAAGGCAGCATGTCTCCCTTGTTCCATTAATGGAGACGTGGCTTTTCTGCTTGCTTTTTGTTGTGTGGGTTTTTTTCTCTGCTCACACAAAGTGAAAATTTCAGGCGAGTGCTTTGCCTCAGGGTAATGAAGTGTTCACAGCCTGATGGCAGATGAGAGTTTCTGGACTCCTTCTTGTATGAATGAAAAATTAGGATTTTAATGTAGCATTAATCTGTGCTTGCAGGTTACTTCCAGTCCTTAAATAAAATGAAAATGCACAGTAGGAGCAATTGCCTACAGAGCAGTTCTGTCCTTTTTTTTTTTTAACAGTTGTTAAAGAAATGGTTGGTTCCCTGACTGCCTTTGTAAAAATCTACCTGCTGGCCAGAGAGCTGCTGCCCAGCTCAGCAGAGAGAGCTTGCCTGGCCTTGGAGTCCCTGCATTTCTTTTCCCTGGGCCAGCTGCTGTCCATCCAGTCTTGTCTAAAGGGGCATTCAGAAAGAATGGTCTCCTCTCCAGGATGCTGAGCTCCTCTTGCTTCTCTGGACTTTATTTTGAATTTATTTGCTGGTTGGAAGATATAGGGGTTTCTTTCTGTGTTCAGTGAGGTTGTTTAATGTCCCATGGTGATATAGACAGGAAAGGATTGTCCTGCTGAAAGAGGGCTCAGTTTACTTTTAAAATGTCTTTGTTTTCAGGTGTTTGGGAAAAATGACATGTGGTTCTGGGTTATTTTCTCAATGATCCACGTTTTGGCCTCACTGGCTCTCAGCACCCAGATCTACTACATGGGTCGCTTCAAGATTGGTGAGTGCTGTGACTGAACCATCTCCTCCTGGGTGTGTGGGCGTCTCCTGTGCTGCACCTGCCTGTGCAGCAGAGTCCTATGTCCCCTCTTCTGGGCTACCCTGTCCTCTCATCCATCTGATGCTTTCCTGGCCTCTGAAATCCTTGTACTTCCCAGAGCAGTGGGAATCAGCAGGAGCTGTGTGCTCTGTGGTGGCAGGACTGCTGGGCTCTGAGGGAGCTGCCATTCAGCTGCAGTTCTCCCTAGTGCTGTGCTCAGAGAGGCGACCTACACCCTGTCATGGAGCGAGGTGGGAGAGGGTGGGGATCCTGGTTCTTATGCTCTGCTTATAAACCTATTTCTTATTCCTCTTATGCCCCTGTCTGCCTCAGATGGCCCTGACTCAGGTAACTGTCCACAGCTTTCCTTTCTTTCCTGTTGAACCAATTGTGCTGAGGTGCAGCAGCCAGGGATTGCATGGATGTGTGTAGGGAGGCAGGATCATGTGCCACCTGGGGTCAGCTTTTGGGAAGTGAAACCAGTTTGTCAGCAGCACTGTTCCTTGGCAGGAAGGGAGTGATCCAGCACAGGGGAGCTCAGATCTTGGTGCAGGAGTCTTTTCAAGCTCTGTATTGTGCCTAAAGGGGAACGTGTATTCATGCATGTTTGTCCATCCCCACTGCCACTGATGACTCTGCAGTGAAGCTTCTGCAATGATTTTGAGAGCAGGAGTGCCTTGAGTGTGCTCTAGGACCCTATAAAGCCTGTGGGGCCTGTTTCTGCTGTTTCCCTGCTCTTGCAGCTTGTTCCATGGAAGGAGATTTCCCCCCTTCCTACATACACACACCTCTCTTCCAGAGATGGTGTTGCAAAGCCAGCCTCTTTACACATACAGGCAGGGCCTGTGTGACTTCTGGGCAGTGCTAGTGTAGAGGGAGTTTTTAAATTTATTTTTGTTGTAACCTGTTGTTCTGGCCAACTGCCATCTACATCTTGTCGTGGATGCCCTTTTGCTCAGCACAGACTGCTTCCAGAGGGCAAGACATGAATCTGCTGACACCTGGCATTCTCTGTTGTCAGCTGGTGGGTGTCAGCTTCTTCCTCATAGGCATTTAAGAGCTCACTGTGCTGGCTGTTCTGGCTTTTTATCCTTTCCTTTGACAGACATGGGTATATTTCGGCGAGCAGTGATGGTGCTGTACACGGACTGTATCCAGCAGTGCAGCCGACCAATGTATATGGTAGGTGACTTCTCATCCCAGCACCTCTCAGCAATTCCTCACTTCCTTAGGCAATGTGCAGAGAAAAGAGGTGGGGCTGTTTGAAAAAGTGATTGTCTTCACTTCCCTTGTTTGCCTTCCCCCAGAATGGTTGGGTAAGTGTAGGTCTCTGCTGGAGTGGTTTACCCCCAACCTCCAGGCCTCCCCTGATCTCAGCCTTGGTGAATAAAACACAGAGCAAAGGTGATAGAAGTGTGACAGGATTTGCCTTTGCACTTGCTCTCTGGAGCATCCATTCAGAGGAGCAGGTATGAGGCTCTGTGCAGTGCAGCCTCTCTGGGAAAGGCTGCAGCTGTTTTGGGTCTGTGGCTTAAGCAAAAGCAATTGCCATTTCTGCAGCACATATGTCCTGTCTCAGGACATATAACAAAAAGGTAAGAAATGGTGGATGTTACCTTGAGTCCCACTGATTGCTTTCTCCTTAGCAGAGAGTGCTAATTACAGCTTGAACCATGTGGAGTTTTTATCCATATGAGCATCCTTCTTCTTAATTTTTTATTTATTCTCCTATCTCTGAATAAGCAAACTTGGTCCACTCAGGCATGAAGTAAGCCTGGCCACCCTGAAACAGCTACATCATGAAGGCAGCTGTAAGCATAAATGCACATGCCCTACAGATGTAATCCTTCCGCCTGCTGTTGTTACAGTGCTTCCCCAGCTAATGGTGAGATGGCAAGAAAAAATAGCTCCCTGAACATGTGCAGGATGCTGTTCAAAGCTTCCCCTGTTACCTCTTTCAAGCACATCCTTGTTCTCTGCAGTAATTCTTTTGTAAAACAGTGCGAGGAAGGAATCTAACTAGAAAAACAGTAGAAGCAGTCAAAGGATTCACAGAACCTCCTGAGGCTGATCCCTTAAGTGCTAAGCTTGTCCTTTAATTTTAGATGCTTAGTCTCCTTGCAACACTTTCCTAAAATTTTTGAGGGTCAGAGCAGTATCCATCTGATAAAAGCTCCCACAGAGCCAGGTGCATGTGCATTTGCAGGAACTGCACTCCAAATCCTCACATAATGCTCTCCTGAATTTCTGAGGCAAAGGCCTTTTTGCATACAGTTTTCATTTCATATGATCATCAGTGTCTTTTCTCCAGGACAGGATGGTGCTGCTCATTGTTGGGAACCTAGTCAACTGGTCCTTGTAAGTACTGGAATGTTGGTGCTTTGTGTATTTGTGCATGTGGGCAGCAGGATTTGGTACTGGGACACAGGTGGCCTGGAGTGCTGGGGAGAGGCAGCAGTGTCTGTGCAATAATCCTGTGCTGGGGCCCTTCTGACATGTTTTGGCAGGCAGGCTGATCTGAGGGTGGCAGGCAGATCCACAGGATGCAGTGCAGCACTAGAGCTACATGGAGCATCCCCTGAGTGTTTCAGCTAGGGATGTCTCATGGCTCATGTTTGAGGGAGCTTGTGCAGGGCTGTCCTGGTACTGTGCTGTTGTGTTGTGCTTCCCACAGAGCTGGGGCATCTCTGGCACAGCCAAGGTTCAGGAGACCTGGCAGACCCTTAATCACAGAGCCTAGCTGAGCAGTAACTGCATGGGAGGGATCAGCTCTTGGATGAGACCTAAAACCATTGCCCCAGGCTCATGCTTTTCACTAAAGCTGCTTCTCAGGGACATGCCTTCTACCAAATGTACGGTCTAGGGCCAGATCCTGCTAAGTGAGATGTGTTTGGCCGTGGATTGGAAGCAATCCAGGGCCCTTGCCTGTCCTTTGGGGTCTCCAGTTGCTTCAGCAGCTGACCATGGCTAAATTTCCTTGGCTGGGAGCAGAGGCAAACAGTGCATTTCCTCCAGAGAACTGGGAAGCTGTGGCACTGGTGCTGTGTCCCACAGTCCTGGTGGGGAGTAGAACAGTGTGTGGCTGTCAGTTTGGGTATGTACCCTGTCCCCAGTGAAAGAAGGTGCCTGATGTCCCTTCTGTCCTCTGTCTCAGTGCTGTCTTTGGTCTGGTGTATCGGCCCAGAGACTTCGCCTCCTACATACTGGGAATCTTCATTTGTAACCTGCTGCTGTATCTGGCCTTCTACATCATCATGAAGGTAACAGGAGGCAGCTGTAGCTGTCCTTGAGGCCCTTGTCTCCAAAGGGAAAGGGATGGGCCTTTTTATCTGACTCTCGTTTGGGTTCCTGTGGTGTTGCAGAGGGATGTGGAAGGACCTTTGTGGGGGTCTGAGTGGGGCAGGGTGTTGGGGAGGGATGGTGTGTAGCCATTTCAGGGGTGGCTGGGCTGTGTCTTTGGGGGGTGGGCAGCCCTTCACAAATGCAGATAGTACAGGCTGGTGTGTGAGCCCTGTGCATGGCTCTGTCCTCTGGAAAGAACTTGGGGTGTGTCCCTGTCTGCAGCTCCGCAGCTCTGAGAAGCTCCTGCCCATCCCCATGTTCTGCATTGTGGCCACAGCAGTGGTGTGGGCAGCTGCCCTCTACTTTTTCTTCCAGACCCTCAGCAGCTGGGAGGTAAATTTCCCTTTTACTGTTCTTTTGTCCATCTCTTTCTCACTGTCTTTCCTTCCTGGTGTTTGTTTTGCACAAAAACTACTCTGGAGAAGAGTCTTGGGCTGCTTATGGGGAGCTGAAAGATTTCAACTAATTTAGCGGACTTGTGAAGGGAGCATGGGAAGCTGTGCTGAGCCAAAAATGACTGTAGCTGTGTAGCGGCTGTTTATAACCAGGTGATCCGGAGGTGACTGGCCCTTCCTAGGGGACAAAGGCGTTGGGGATCTGGAAGGGAAACTGGGAAAATCCTGACCAGTGCTGGTGGAAGACATCCCTGGAGCAGATGGCCACCTGGAGTCAACCAGGTCAACCTGCCCAGGGTTGTTAGGGCTCTTGGTGACCTGGGAGGGCATTAAATCCTGACTGGGTGCCTTCTAATAGGATGTCACATCCATTTCTATGGAAATGAGGGGCATGCTGCAGGGTGGTGTGGTGGAGGCTGTGCAACTTGTGCTGTGCAGGACCTCAGATGTGGAGACCAGAGGGTTCCCCTTGCATGTGGGTTGTGGCTCCAGATCCATTTTGAGGTCCAAGTATAACATTGTGTTGTTTCTGGCTTGCCCATGCCACGTTTCTGGCCAGCACAGCACCTTTTCCTGGATCCTGCTTGGAGGGTTAAGACAGGGTGAACCCTATAGGGTCTAGTGTGGCCAGCAAGGGCCCAGTAGAGGTGGATATCAGGTCCTGACCCTCTGCCTCCCTCCTAGGAGACTCCAGCAGAGTCCCGGGAAAAGAACCGGCCATGCATCCTGCTGGGATTCTTTGATGACCATGACGTCTGGCATTTCCTCTCTGCAGCTGCCTTGTTCTTCTCCTTTCTGGTGAGTCCTGCTGAGCCTCCCACTCTGCTGGATGGCCTCACCCTCTCCTTTCATCTTGCTTCGCTCTATCCACATGGAGCTGTGACTGCTCCAGAACTCCACAGAAGTGCCCCAACTCCTCTGCTTGGCTCCACCTCCAGACATCCTTCACAGTGGTATGCTCCTTGTCAGTGGGATCAGGGATCAGGCTTTCTCCTTTACCTTATTTCTCTCCCAGTGCCTCCTGGCCTCAAATTCCCTCTGGAGCTGTGGGTCATACAGCTGTTGTGGGGAAGCTGAGGGGCTGCTGTTGTGACCAATGACTCATGGATTTGAGAATACCTCCCATAAAGGCAGGGCCTGAAGATCTGAAAGGAAGACCTTCCTGGCTAGCAAGACTTGAATCTGGCTTACACTTTCCTCCTCAGGTCCTGCTGACCCTGGATGATGACCTGGATACAGTGCGCAGGGACAAGATCCCAGTGTTCTGAGTCCCCAGGGACAGGGGCACAGAGGTGTCCCAAACCACTCAGCCAAAAGCACTGGGCACTGGTGTCTGTGGAGAACGAGCCTGTTTCCATGGCCAACAGCCCAGTGGGAGCAGGGCAACCGGATCCCACAGCAGGCATGAAGGAGTGCTGTGGCAGCTGAGGTGGGACCAGGGAAGAAGATGATGTTACTCCTTTCCCGCTGCATCCTCTGGGGCAGGCTTGATTCAGAGGCCAAGGCCAGTGCACAGCCCTCTGGCTTGTGGGTGCAATGGGTGCTGGAGCCAGTGAAGGGGGAGGAAACAGGAGGGGAGGCATGTTAGAGACGTTTGCTTCTCTTCCTTCCTGCTGATGTGCTCCACTTCCTCTCTGGCAAGCAGGCTTGAGAAGTGCCATGCAAATCTTCCTGCACAGAGAACTAATGCCTGCACCCTGCAGTCTGCTGCCCTCGGAGAGTCCCTTCAGCAGCACAAGGAGAGCATTTGGTTCCTGTACTGGAGCAGACTAGGGAGCAAAGGACTCCAAACTGAGGTGGCAGTGGGGGCACTGTGCTTTCTTTTTTCCTCTTTTGTTGGAGAGACTCCTTCGGTAGCTGGTGGGGAGCCTTGGTACCAAGGCTGCAGCGTTGGTGGGAGGTGGTGAAGCTGGAGCTGCCTGTGAGGGCTCTGCCAGACTCAGAGCCTCCTATGTTGCTCTCTTGCAGCCTCTCAGTCATTCCTGTTGAACAGCCACACTCCTCTGGCAGCTCCAGTGCTGGCACTTGGCAGTGCACTGGTCTCTGTCATGGCACCACATGTGCACTCCTCTAGAGCCCTGAGAGAGGCTGCACAGCACAGTCACAGCCTTGTGTGGCAGCCCTTGGCTCCTGCTGTGTGCCTTGCCAAAAGGGCAGGGTGGAACAGGGAGGTTTTCCAGCAGCCTCAGACTTTCTCCTCTCATGAACATGCCTTGGACAACTTAGTTAGCAAAGCAGGTTCCCTTATGAGCTGGGAGGGTGAAGGAGATTTCGGGGCAGTTGGTGTTGAGCTCTTTAGCTAACGATGTGGACCAAATTTTCTTCTCCAACTTGTCTGAATCTGAAATGAGTTCTTTAATGGCTTCTGCATTCTTTTCAGTTTATTAGTTATTTAAAAAAAAAAAAACAAGAATAAGGCGTGAATTATTTCAGGCCTTGCATCTAAAATGGGACCTAATTTTTGCTAATTTGCAATTAAAAAGTGTTCTTTGAGCCCTGCTGTCCTTATTCTTGTCTGCCTGAACATTTTTACTTTGGTGTATGTTCATGTAGCCAGTAATGCAAAGGTTTCATTCCACTTCTGCTTACTAAAGCAGATGACTCTGGTGAAGTTTTACTCGAAGAGTCTGTATCTCCTTGAAGAGTTCTGCACCAGCTGGTTTTTATTTTTTTCTAAGTTGGAGTTTGCCAAGATGGTCAATAAAATGGATATTCCTGGTTCCTTGCTCTGCAGGTTGATCTAAATTCTTCTTGCTCCTGCTCTCAGCAGCAGCAGAGACAGCAGTCAGGGCAGCAGGGTGCCCAGCAGTGTCACACAGCTGTTGCCATCCTTGGGACTGTCACAGGTGTTTCCGGAGCATGGGTGTGGATGACCTGCTTGTTCTCCTAACCAAATTGCCTTTGTGAGGCTACGTAAAGAACGGATGCTGTTGTTTTTTGCTGTAGTCCCTTGGGCAGGGTGAGGAGATGGCTAGAGGAGAAATGTCATAAGAGGCTGCCAGTCTTTATTTTCCCAAGCAGAGCTGTGCTGCTCTGAAGGGTGTCAGGATAGCTGTGCCAGACTGAAGAAGGACCTCTGTGCCTCCAAATTTGTCCAGTTCTGGGGACATATTTTTATAAAATATACTTTTTCCCTGTGTTTTCATAATCTGTAGTCTCAGACCTTGTTCTAAGCTTGTATTTGTTTCTAGACAGGAAGCTGGTTATCTTCTCTAAATTCAAATGTGAGGAAGAAATAATGTTGAACAGCAGTTGGAAGTCTCGATGTAGAAGGTAGAACAGCATATGGGCTTGCTGGGCTGAGCAGAGATGAGCACAGCATGGAATGGTAAGGTGGTAGCAGGGAGGGAGAGGGAGGCTGGAGAACAGCACAGAACGAACAGAAAACCATGACAGAATTCAATTAAATACAAGGAAAGGCACCTCAAGCCTGAGAGATGGGAGGAAGGGTTGGAATTGTCTCCCTGCTGCTTCCAGCTTGCTGCATCAATTTTTAGTTTCCTCTTAGCTTTTCCCTGCCTCCTGGGCTCTGTTTGTGCTTCAGCTCTCCCATCTAGTGGTTGCCTGACCCCTCAATGGCTGTGGCTGCTGGGGGTGGGTCTGGCTGGGCACACAGGCACTCTGTACTCCCAGCTGTCCCAGGCATGCTTGGCTCTGCAACCCCTAGAAATGCAGCTTGTCTTGAGTGCTGCTGTCCTCTAGGCCACTGTCCTCGGGCAGGAAAAGCAGCTTGCTGGCTACATAGGGGACCCTCATTCCCTGATTTGCAGGGGTTATGCTGTTGTTTTCTCACCTTTCTCTGCTCACAGAGGGAGAGATGTGTAGGGGTAAAAGCAGAGCAGCACCGTGGAATTGTGTTGGGAGGGGAGGGGGCCTTTTTTGCTGCCCACGGGTGGTAGTGGAGTCTCTGCTTCCCACTGCGGTGCCCATGCTCAGGATAAGCTGCTGTCACAACTCCTGAAAGGGAAACAATGGTGCCACGGGCAGGGACACCTCCTATTAGAACAAGTTGCTCAAACCCCTGCCAGACCAGACCATTCTAAAGATGGTGCATCCACCACCTCTCTGGACAATCTGTTCTAGTGTTTTACCACTCTCACTGTAAAAAACTTCTTCCTTACATTCCATGTTTTCTCAGGAAATGTAGGTAAATTTTTTCTGCCCAGTACAACTGAAAGGAGAAGGAAACAGCTTCTGTACAATACTAATATCCCCTCACAAGTTACGAAAACTACCAGAGTCATGTGAGCTGTTGCAACTCCCCCTCAAGCCTCTGGACTGGCAGAAGAGCAGCCAAGGCAGGGGGAATGCACTGCAGTGAAAGAGGAAGGCAGCTCCCTTGTGGCCTGTTTCCCCTCCCCTCTGCTATGACTGAACTGTTCACTGGCTATCACTGAAGGAACAAAAGCCCCTCTGTCTTAATATTAAATTTCAGCCTTTTATTAAATTAAGACCTTCCCTAAAGGCAACTTCCACGCCTGCAAGAATTCTGAAGTTTACAAGATAGGTTTTCTGGAGCCCCTGGAAAAAATGGTTTCTTAGTAATTCTGTTAACCAGTATTGTGCAATCTCCCACAAAAGCCTTTACATACCTTGAATGGGTCTCTGTACTGCTCTCATCCAAACTGCATCCTTTAGCTTCAAACTGTGACAAAACAACTGTCTTAGACCACTTCCAAACCAATGCAAGGAGACTGTAATGAGAAGCATTTTATAAAATGAAGTTGTATTTGAACAGTGATCACTGTCACCGGGACAGGGACAGCACCTGCCATGTATTTTTTAGATTCTACACAATCAGTCTTTATTTCTTCTGAATTACGTAGTTATAGATCTCCAACTAATATGGTGCATTACTCTGGTATATGCAGATAATGTACATCAGTGGAAAACTCTGACTGTAAATCCCCAGTTTCAAAGCAAAGCTTTTATTTTTACCTCTACTTGAGTGAATGGCATAGCTTTCTGTGGAGAAAGAAGCAGTACCAACAGGAACACAATATTCAAAGAGTGTTTTTCTCTTTTTTTTAATAAAATACTATCATGTTCATATCTATACAAATAATTATTACAACTATTAAACAAAGTATTACATTTAACAATAGAAATCTCAGAACTCTGAATAAGATCATGGTTTGGGATATTTACACCTGAATGCAACATACTTGTAAAAAGATGTCAAAATAAACAGAACAAGATCTTATTTACAATCGGATGTTCCTGTTCATTCATTATAGATTTCTACTGCAGAGTTCCTATTTTGCATTACAAAATAGTATGGACTTTCCACTAGGACCGTATCCAAGTCATTTACAGCTATATAAAACAGCAGCACAGCAAAATACTCTGGACTGAATATAAGTAATTTACATTGTGGAGGACAACAGCATCTTTGATTAATCTCCTGTGGCAAAATCCATACTTGCTTCCCTTCTCACAGTGAGCAGGAAGGAACAGGGTCCAACCCCCACGAGCTCTGTTGTTTCACACTTGTGATTGCCAGAACAGCAGCACATATTGCAAACTTGGAAACCTTCTCATAAAGATACTTCTGGTGAGACAGAAAAAAAAGCCTTTTAAAAAAAAAAATTATCTCAGAAAAACTGGTACCAGCAAATAATAAATGATGTCTGTGTAACTTGCTCGCAGAGAGTATGAATTTGTGTTGTCAGGACCAAAAAACTCTGCTAAATCTTTCACGAGTTCACAGAGTACCCTTCTCTCAGTGGGAATAAAGCCTTGGTGCTCTGAGGTTTCCAATTTATGGATTGCAGAGGCAGCAGGAAATTGAAAACACCCTCCCACAAACCTGTGTCTGCTACCCATGCTGGATCATGGCAGTGGGAAAAGGGAACAGCAGTAGGTGGTAACAGGTCAAGTGATAGCAAAGAATGGTTCTTCTTATAGCACTGTATCAGAAAACAAAACAAATGTGACTGATTTGGTATAAACAGATTCAATGCTACTGTCTTGCCAGGGGACGTGGGATCATTATTAAAGTGATGAGCATTAAACTTACTAGGGGAACAGCAAAAGATGACAGCTCTTAGCACGCTCAGTCATACAGAAATAGCAGGAGTCTGACTGAGTCCTTGAGCCAGGACTGCACAAGTACCTCAGAAAAGGTGAAAAGACAACAGGAGACCAGAAATAATTAAATGACCCCTCTTCTCCAGCCATGCCCTCTGCAAGTTGCCCTGCCACATGACTTGTTTCCTGCAATAGCATTACAGACACCAACCAGATTAGCAGCAGCAGCACAGCTTTAAAGTACAGTAGGAAATCTTTGCAAAGTTCCGGAGGCTCAGGACTAGCACTGTGCTTTTACTTTTTTTTTTCAGAGAGGTGCTCTTCCACCTGGGAAGAAGCACAGTGACAAGCTGGAAGTACAAGCTGGAAAACCCATTCTAGTAAGGCTCAGCCCCCAGCTCAAATCACGTCAGTTCTCGTTTTCTTTAACTGTTCCTCAGTGAGGTCCTTTCTCTCAAAAAAAGGTATATCAATATTAACACATTACTATTTTATTGCCTGCTTTCAAATTAGTCTCTGCTCTTACTCTCCTAGGCTGTTTAAGGGATTAATATGGAGTACACTGACATACATGCAATCCAACCCAATATTATTTACTATTGTTTGTTGAAGACATTTAGGCCAAGCTGAAGCCCACAGCCACACAATGCCTGTCAGCTGTGGCAGTCCCACCCCAAAGTTAGTGCCCAACCTTTCCCTTCCACTGTTTTTTTTTTTTAAGCAGTACTGGGTACTTTTCCTTCCTTCAAAGCCAAAACAAACCCTGTGTAAGTAACCTTCAAAAAAAGTATTATGGAAGAGAAAATGCCGTTCTCAGGCTACCAAATCACAGTTAAACCCACAAAATCTTTTCCAAGTACATGTTGAAAAACAAAGGAACTGTTAATTACTGGGTAGTCCTCAGGAGAAAAAGAAAATTGATGTCATTGATGCTTGCTGAAGAAAATGTTATTTGCTTGTCAAATGGTTTTCATAACAAGTAAACCAGCTCCTTTTTCAAACTGCCCTCTCCAAGCACAGATCAAAGTAAGGTGAGCCTTATCAAACTGACAGCGAAGCACAACAGGTTCAATGGGAGGAGAAGGGAAAACTGAAGATAAGAAGGACTTGTAAGATGTCTTCCTGAGAGCAGATGCTGAGGTCCTGGGGAAGGACTGAGCCACTGATCTGTCAGTGCCACAAACTGACCTACAGAACTAAGTGCAAGAAGCCTGGTGGATGTGGAATGGCAGGCGGGATTAGTTTACACCAACAAGGAAAACACCAAACAATAATTAAAAACTAACAGAAATGTAACATCTAATTTCCTTTCTTTTGATGTGAAAAATCCAGTCCCCTACTGTTCCTCCTGAAGGCAAAAGAGCATGAACATGAGAGAAGCTGAAACCCACAAGCTGCTCTCAAACCAGAGGACCAGGCCAGGCTCAACATTCAAAGCCCATCTTGGGCGATCAATTACACGAAAAGGCTACACAACAGATCCAATTTGTCTTTAATTAAAGTTATCTAGAGGCCAGTCAGCAGTGTAAATATCAGGATTTGGATGAATGTGTTGATATGAGGCCCTCACAGAGAGGTCTACCTACTTTTCTTGTCACAGCAGTCTCCTGATCCCACACCAACACCATGCGACCATTTAGCATCACTTACAGCATGTAAAGAGACTCACACAGAGCTTCAACTGAAATTGCCATGTTCAGGGAGAGGAATGAAATTATATTTCTCCATTCTGGTCTTGTGAGGTTTCAGAAAAAGGCCTGAGAAGGATGACAAAGTACCCTGTCACAACAAAATACAATCCTCCAGAGAAGACCAAGGGTCACACAGTAGGTACTTCTCAGCCACACTGCAAAATTATGCAATCCTGCAAAACCCCAACAGTCTTTGTATGCCTGAAATGCTTGTGCTGTGATTCCATGCACTGTAGGCATTCTGTGAGCAAGGAGGAGCTGGTCTTGATTGTCTTTGTAAACAGAAAGGGGGCATGTGAAAGTTACTGACAGTTACTGCCTCTTCAGAAAATGATGTGCAGCATGAAATAAAACCAAATAAAAAAGCTTTCATATTCTATTGTGAATACTCAGGACTGCATTTAACCTTGAGACAACTGCAGTAAATATGGACAAATAAGAAAACAGAACAGACACTTCAGCAAAAAGGGATTTACAGTGATCATCCACTCCAACTGCCTGGAGTGCCTCCATCCACTTCACGACTAAGTGTGCAAATGCCTCTTAATCATGCTTGAGGCATCAACCACCTTTCTAGCAAGCCTGTTCCAGTGTCTGACCACCCTCCTGGTGAAGAAATGCTTCCCAATGTTCAGTCTGAACCTCCCTTAGTGTCCCTTTGAGCCATTCTCATGTGTCCTGTCAGTGGATCCCAGGGAGATCAGCACTCCCTCTGCATTTCCCCTGTCAGGGAGCTGCAGAGAACAAGAACATTGACTGTCTATCCAGATCCATCTCCAAAGCATCTGTCAACAGTACCTCCAGTATCATCAGCAAACTTGCCAATGGTATGTTCAACTCCTGTATCCAGATCAGTGATAAATACATTGGATAGAACTGGCCCTGGAACTGAGCCCCACACAACACTGCTGGTGATCAGGTGCCAGCCAGATGCAGCCCCATTCACTCTAAGTCCTTTGAGCTCTGCCCTTCAGCCAGTTCTTCACCCAGCACACCATGAACCTGTTAATCCCATTAACAGCTGAACAGCTTGTCCAGATGGATGCTGTGAGTGACAGTATCCAAAGCATTACTAAAATGCAGAAAAATTACATCCACTGCCTTCCCTTCACCCNGCCTGTTCCAGTGTCTGACCACCCTCCTGGTGAAGAAATGCTTCCCAATGTTCAGTCTGAACCTCCCTTAGTGTCCCTTTGAGCCATTCTCATGTGTCCTGTCAGTGTATCCCAGTGAGATCAGCACTCCCTCTGCATTTCCCCTGTCAGGGAGCTGCAGAGAACAAGAACATTGACTGTCTATCCAGATCCATCTCCAAAGCATCTGTCAACAGTACCTCCAGTATCATCAGCAAACTTGCCAATGGTATGTTCAACTCCTGTATCCAGATCAGTGATAAATACATTGGATAGAACTGGCCCTGGAACTGAGCCCCACACAACACTGCTGGTGATCAGGTGCCAGCCAGATGCAGCCCCATTCACTCTAAGTCCTTTGAGCTCTGCCCTTCAGCCAGTTCTTCACCCAGCACACCATGAACCTGTTAATCCCATTAACAGCTGAACAGCTTGTCCAGATGGATGCTGTGAGTGACAGTATCCAAAGCATTACTAAAATGCAGAAAAATTACATCCACTGCCTTCCCTTCACCCACTAGGTGGGTGATCTTACCACAGAGGAGTATCAAATTAGCTAGACAAGACTTTAGTGAACCCATGTTGCCCATGCCTGATGGTTGCATTATTCCTTTCAACAGTACCCAGTATAACAGTCACAATTTTTCCAGGAACCCAGACTCTCACAGTCTGTACTTCCCTGTGTTCTTCCCTCATGCGCTTTCTGTAGATTGGAATAACACTAGCTACCTTCCTGTCAGCAGGGACCTGTCCAGACTCCCAGATCTTTTGTAGATGATTGAGCAGGGTCCTGCTGTATGTCCTGCTTGCTCCTTCAGTACTCTGGGATGAATCCTATCTGGCCAAGTGGATCTGTACACATTCAAGTGTTGCAACAGGTTTAAGTTAGTAAGCTCTCTCCAGTTTTCAAAGACATCATAAAATAGTGTAGTTTTCCCAGCAGAGGAAACTAATATGGATTTCTGTGAATGTCTGGAATGATGAGCAGGCTAGAAGCCAGGGCTTAGTTTTTCACTAGTTTGTCTTGAAAGCCAAACTCATTGCTATACACACAATTCAATTTAGAGAGCAAGAATGGACACATTTGCTTCCCTCCTCAAAGACCAGACAAGTGTGTAATGCATAGAGTGGGCTGCTGCTTCAATCCTCATCCTTACCATCCAGAACCCATGGAACAGTCACTGTTACAGAACTCACCTCACCACCTGAGGTAGACCCTTTGAGACCTACTGCACTATAGACATCCCTTTGGTCAAGAGTCTCACCAGGGCACACCCAGACCTGCGGTTGGCTTAGTTGGTTTGAGGCTGTCCTGGGTTACAATGTAAAGATGTGCCCAAAAGTATGTATTCTATCACCATCTGTTGAAACGAGGTGGGGCAGTGATCCTTATCTCTGTGGGAGACATCCGCTGCTGATGGGTCATCTGATAAAACCAGGTGGGACAGTCATATTTATCTTTTCCACAACCCATCCTTCCTCCAGGAAGATATCGGCTGTTAATGGGTCATTGAGTCCCACTGAATGACTGATAAAATTACATCATCCCACTGGGAGATGCTCCAGCCAGAGGGAGGAGCCAAGCGTTTCTTACCTAGATAAAAACTGAGATTTGGAACACCAAGGCAGCCTTTTTCCACTGGATCCCAGAGGAAAATCGGACCTTTCCACATCATCACTGGACCTT
>VZTT01060776.1:8844-27492 GCA_013400855.1 Buphagus erythrorhynchus
CTGATTCTCCCCAGGACAGCGATGTCCCTCTTGGCTGCCAGGGTACTGCTGACTCATATCCAGCTTGCCATTGACCTGGACCCCCAGGTCTGTTTCCACGGCACTGCTTTCCAGCACCTCATTCCCCAGTTTGTCCAAGGTTGCATCCCAGGTGCAGAATCTGGCACTTTCCCTTGTGGAACTTCACATGGCTCATGATTGCCCAGCCCTCTCCTTTGCTGGGGTCTCTCTGCAGGACCTTCCTGCCCTCAAGGGAGTCAAGAGCTACTCCCAGTTTTTGTATCATCTACGAACTTGCTCAGTACCCTTTCCAGTCCTGTGTCTAGGTCATTTATAAAGATGTTGAAGAGCACAGGGCTGAGGTTGAAGCCCTGCAGAACCCCACTAGTGACAAGTCCCCAGTCTGATGTATCGCCAGTCACCATAACCCTTTCCGCCCAACCCATGAGCCACTTGCTCACTGATCCCATAATGTGTTTATCCAACTGTGTGCTGGACACTTTGTCCAGAAGGATACTCAGAGACAGTATCAAAAGCTTTACTGAATTCCAAAAGGATTACATCAACTGGCTTCCCCTGATAACTAGCTGGGTTACCTTGTCATGAAAGAAGATCAGGTTTGATAAACAGGACTTTTCCCTCATGAAGCCGTGCTGGCTGTGACCAATGACTGCATTGTCCCTCAGGTGTTTTTCAATACCTCCCAGAATAATCTTCTCCACACCTTTACCAGGCACTGAAGTGACACTGACAGGCCTGTAGTTTCCAGGGCCCTAATGTATTAGTACTAAGTCCTTCAATGTCTTCAACTTCCATCACACTATAATAACCTCATTGACTGACAGTTAGAAGTCTTTTCTATCTACAATATTACAGCTATCTTTTCCTAAAACAGATTAGCTAAGCTATACAATGTTTGCTGCGTATATGTACAAAGATTTCCAAAGAACTTTCAAAGCCTCTTCTCCCTTCCTTTCTGTTTTGGCCATGGGAATACATCTCAATCCAGTTTGGTTTTATCTCATACAATGAAAATACATCTGCCAAATGTTCAAACCCTGAGCAGACAAGGCACTGAACAACCTACTCCAGTTATGTCCACACTGTGCAGAGCTATATGGTCTCCTCAGGTCCTTTCCAACCTCAACAATTCTTGAGATTCTGTAAAATCTGGACAAGAATGCACACAATTCCCATGACATTCCTGGGAAGAAACCAATATGCATCCCATGCATTATCAATTCTAAGTTAAAATGATTTGACAGACACAGGGAAGGTTGCTCACCAGAGGCTGGTTGTTTTTCACTAAGCAGACAATCCTCATAGCTTCTTCATTTTCAGGTATGTTGTCTGGCAGTGGTGGAAGGGTTGGTTCAAAATCTTTCTGGGCCACAGTATCATGAGCAGATAGCAAGGCCTGTTACAAATGAAAACAAGCAAACCAACCAACTCATAAGCAAAAATCATACAATAGCAGAGCTTTTAACAGCGACTGGTCAGAAAACAGAAATCATTGAACGTGTTCCTTTGTGAACACAGATCCCTTGGACATACTGACATCTTTTTCTTTCCATCAGGAAAATCAAACCATTAAAGTTTTAAAAACAGTTCCTCTGTTTTTTGTGGAAAACTTACAAAAGATGAAATATTTCTATTTGGAGCTCTTGGATTAAGAATGCAGGTTTTGCAATTTCAAGGAAAATTTGATTTATGTATCTGCATTAACTGCCCATAATTTAAAACTTTGTAGGAAACACCTTTCAAACACAGCCTTAAGTAAAATACAGCCCACTGCAGGTACTTCAGATACACAGTCCACATTTGATCTCATGATAGATTAGTTCATCATTAGTCTCTTCTGGCTCCTTTACCAATTCTTGTGAACAGCCTGCCCATCCATTTCCATTCCCACTGCAGAGAGCTCCATGAGCAAACTTTTTCTTTCCTTATGCAGGACTTGCCTTAAAGTGTGGAGAACGCAGTAGCCTCCTTAGCTCTTTGATCTCTCCTGACTGAGGGGCTTCACGCAGTAACTCTACCACCTGGTAAATGTAAGAAAGCACACAGATGGATTCTAGAGGACAATTTGTTTAGAAAGCTCTACACTGAATGTAAAGGAATATGGTATGGAGACAGTGTAAAGCCCCCTCACGTTATATGAGCCAGAGGATGGCCGTATGGTTTGCTCTAGAACTGGACAATATGACCACAGCTGCACAACACTCAGCCAGGCTTAATTTAGTTCAGGCACAGTGCCATGTGCTCTAAATTAGTTTTTGCTCCCATCTCTAAACCAATTTGATCACTACTCTCAGTTTCTCTATTTCGTCATTAACTCTCCCATTAATTAAATGATTCAGAATTCAGCTATTAGAATTATAAAAATCAAAAGCTTTTCCATATCCTCACTTCAGTCTGCTTGATTGTAGCCATAACACTGAACCAGAGTTACATGGGAACAAAAATACATGGTCAGTGATTAAACAATATTTGTTGTTCATTACACTGGCCAGGATTTGCGTAGTCCAGCAACCACAGCTGTGCTCATTTCTCATGCACCCCCTCTCACCACAGTAAGGGCTGTTGATTAGTTTTACAAATGCTCAAGGAGAGTTTCAAGTTTATATACTGTACTTTGACCTGAGACACAGAATAAATACCAGAACACTTAACTGCAGCAGAGTCCATATTTGGTGTGAGCAAGTAAAGCAATAAACTGTGAATACAGTCTCACCTCACGACTCAAAGCACGGGCCTGCAGCGTGACAGGAGCTGGTCTTTTTCCAAGATAGTGTTGGAGGCATTCATAAATCTGTTGCATGCCATGACAGACAAAACAAGGCAATGATGGCATTGACCAGTTCACATGATCATATAGATACATACATGACAGGCAATAGACAACACTATTTCTGGAAACTTCTCAGTCCAACTAGAGCCCCAGAGTCTGCAATCTAAATTCTTAATATCTAATGCATCTCAAATTGAGTCTTGAATTTAATGTCCTTCCATATTATCAGATAGCTAGCCAGTTATACTGTAGTTTTGAATTTTCCTAGAAGAAAAGCTGTCTACACAGGTCAGTAGCCTGACAGTCTATTCTCTGATTCATAGCCTGTTTCCTTCCTCTAGTTGAAGGCATAATTGCTGCATTTACAATGCCCTTATGGGCATTCTTATCCAGTAAAAACTCTTTTTTAAAAAAAAAAAAAAAAAAATCAAAGATTTAAAAAATTCTTCTTAAAAAAATCAGAATTTTGTACAGAATTTGTTTCAGAGATAAAATTCTTCTCAAGATAGAAATACCAGTCAAAAATCAGTTCTCTAACAATACAAGATCTTCAATTACACATCAGATCAATGGGATGCAAAATAAAAAAATACAGTGTCACAGGCCAAGAAGTGGGATGCATAGCCATACTGAAGTTTAAGAACAGGAAAGACAACTGAGCAATGATGTGTTCTGTCTCTCTCCCTGGCCTTAATACAGACAGGTAAAGTAGAAGAACTTAAATGTCTAGGACATTATGGAAGAGAATATTTTATTTTCCTTTAAAGTAAAAGTGTTTTTTCTACTGTGACTGCTGATGTTAGAACTGACATCAGGACTATCAGCACTTAGTGTAAATAAGCATTTATTTTCCTGATATGGCCAAATCAAGTAGCTATTCCCTAGAGATTGTTCTGTAGGTGACCTTTGCTTTCCCAGCTGTGTGGTACCTTACCTTTAGCAGTGCCTGCAGCCAGCGAGATCTGAGCAGGTCATAGAGCATGCCAACGCCATTGACATCTCTCTTGCAGAGCAAACTGAGCTCTTGCAGCGCTAGAGTCAGAACATGAGATACACCTGAGCCCAAGAAACAGAAAAGCGCAACACACTTCAGTACAAAGAGAAGACCAACCAAAGCCAAACAGTGACCCAGACCTCTGAAATGCACCTTTCCTCAGTTTGCACTTCTAAGAAATGCACAGACATTTCCTGTCTGCCTTGCTTTTTTTCCTGCCATCAGCTCTGTTGCATAAGGGCTATTTTACCATGTTATTAGCCAGCAGGGTTAGGTCAATACTAGCAATTTGCAACTGACCTGTGAGAAAACCATATAGGCAATCTCACACATAAGGATTCAAGCTCATACCTCCTACCGAGAAGAGGTGAAACAACAAAAATACTCCTTGGCTTTATAAGCCAGAAACAAATGCCAGGTATTCTCCTCTGATGCTCTCTTAAGGTAACTGCAGATCACAATGAACATCAAGAATCACTCCTATTATTAAGTAGCAATACTTCAGACACATTCATCTCTCTCATGACTCAATGGAAGAAGAATCAGAGATCAAGGAATAAAACTTTTTTCAAAGAGAAAGAAAACTGAAAAAAAGATGCAAAAGTTACCATTATCTTTACTGCTGACTGTTGGCACCTCCATCTTCTCCTTTATTCAAGGAGATTCCACCCACTTGGAATACTGCATTCACACCATGTTGGTTTCACAAAGATACATGTTGAGCTAGGGAAAAGAGCACCCTCATATCAGAATACTGTCAGGTATTTTACACTGATAAGAAAGCAGAATTTAAAACAAAGGAAGGGGTGGGCAATAATTTGTATTTAAAGTGCAACACTGGTGTCAAAAATAAATTAAATATGAAACCCACCTGTAAATTCAACTACCCAGTGTCCAAGATGCAGGCAGACAAACCTCTACTACGCTCAACCACAATGCAATATAGGATTACTTCAGAGAATTCTCTGAACTCTTCTTCTCCAAGTAGTATGGAAATTCCCCAGGGAACACCACACACTGCATTTTATACCCTAAAACATCAAGAATCTATGTATGAAAGCTCTTAAGTAATTCAAAATCTTCATTACATCCTAGCTGATTTAACTTCAAATCACACTTCATACAAGTGTAAAGATATTGTCATGATTAGCAATATTGTAGATTACTCTTAAAGAATTAAATATTTCAACTGGCCACTCAAGAGATAACTTAGACTACAAGTAAAAAAACTAACACCAAACATCTGAGCCCCTCAGCCAATAGTGAACTCTGTGTGGCAGAGTAAATGCATTACCAAATTCTGTTAAATACACAGTAGTTTATCCCCTGGATTAATAAAGTAAAAAGGCAGCCATTTTCCTCTAGAATTCTCTGTAGACAGAAACAACAAAGGTACAAGCAGGAAAAGTATTATCTTGATCTGCTTACAAAAGCAGAAGGTATTACCGTCACTTTTACTGCACTTAATACTTATTTTTAGAACATGCTTCTTCTCTCTCCTGTTAAATCACAAAACTGCTTTCAAAAGGCAGTGGAAATTAAGGGAGAAAAAAATCATAAATTACGAGATTATGACTCAAATGTTTTATTACTGAGTCTGGGCAATTAATTTCAAGTTACTTCTACAGGATACTCAATGGTACATCTTATTGAAATTCTAATGTGAAGACTGCTTTTGAAATTATGATTTCTTCTTTCAAAGATTCACAAAAATATAGTTTGATCTTCCCACAGTACAACTGGGGTTTGAGCTGCAATTATTTAATATTTTTTAATGGTCTCAGTTCTTTTCCTTTAAGAATTTGCCTTCCCCATTTTTAAGCTTAGTTGATCTGCCTAATGATGGATTTAACAAAGCAGGACATATTAATCTAGCCATGAAAACCTGTTTTTTAATCAAGACAAAGCACTTGGAAACAAAGAACATTTCTGGAGATGCTAAAATATTTCAGATTCTGCTAAAACACAAACAATATCACTGTCCCTTTAAAATACTCAAGGGATTAATTTTTCCCCATAGAGCATTGCAGCTTCTGGTATCAGTACAGATTCCATAGAGAACAGATGAAGGAGCAACTTGAGTGTGTTTAGAAATTTTGGACACAGTTTATCTTGAAGGTTAACCTCAGATTTCCCAAAAATCTGGAAAAGCTACTGAAGGATGATTGCTTGCCTTGTTGGGTGAAACCCTCAGCTACAGCTATCAGAGTTCTAGGAATAAACATGCAGTAACCTTTCTATCTACTACTTTCATCTTAAACCAGAGTTTATGCTCACACTAACAGAAGCAGCATTTAAACATCAAATCTGTCAAGTTCTGAACACCACAGCTCACCTCAGTCATAAATTAGTAGCCGTTTCATATTTACACACAACAGAAAGAAAGCAGCTTCCAACTGTGAGGCCTGGTTTCAGAAGCTGTCAGTAGATACTGACAGTCAGTCAGATACTGAAAAAGTCACTAACAGAAGAGAGGAAGAGCTGCTTCTTTAGAAAGAGACCTACTGGATTGCTTGCTTAAGGGCAAAGGTCAGCGTTCAAATAAACGCAGAATTACTACTGTGCCTTTATTTCCTAGGACCTGTATCTATGTAGACTATAAGGCCAGAGCTCAGGGTCTTCTCATCCAGGGATCTAAATAAATTAGATGAAAATTCTGGCTAAAAGGCTTACCTGACTAATCTCCCAGGCAGTATAAGGGCCTTCCCATTCACATGCCACCTCAAGTGTGCAAACATCAGTTATTCCAAATCTGGGCTACTCCTTCAGCAGCAGAGTATAAAATTCCTTGACCCTAATTGTCAGACAGACCAGAAGGTCTCATTGATACAAGGCGAGAGCTGCAAGGGAACCTAAGCCCTGTTTTAATAAAGTTTCAGAATTGTCTTTAAGTGGATAATTTTGCACCTTGTCAAGCCTCTAAAGGGAACATCACCAGAGAACCTGACATCCAGAACATCACCCCCCTGGTCTTATACACTGCTTTGGTTAATGCTAGACTTGAGCACTTTTTATAAGGAAAGCTACTCCTATCTTTAAATTTGCCAAAATTAATGATTTGGCATATTGAAGACTGCAAATTATCCTGAGGGCAGGAAACACTCTGAGCAAGCTTTTGTTGCAAGTAAGGGATTCTAAAGCAGCAAACTGAATAGGCAAAAAATGGTAGAGAGAGATATTCAGCAACTCAAACCACATGCCCTGTTCAGGAGTTTTTTGTTCTGCATTAAATAAGCTTAATTAGGCCAGTGTCATCACTGAAGTCTGACAGCCTCTTTTCTAGTCAGTGTAAAGAACCATCTTGTTTTGTATATTTTTTGAGATCTTAAAGTGTTTTAGCTAAAACAGCAACCCTAAATATTAGTGGAATAAATTGACACATTTTAAGCCTTTGAAACCATTTATCCTTATCTCATCTCAAGCACCACTTAATGCAAGACTGAAAAATGTTTTGTTCACACCAGGCATTCTGTGAGATTTCACAGAATCATACCTGTGTACGTGAGGTAATTTATGCTGTTACTCTCTGTACTCAGATCTATTCAGTGTGGTTCATTCTGCCTCCCTCTCAAACACAACCTTAGAGCTGCAATGCTGGGATGAGTACCTTGTTTACGTGGGGAAAGAACTGCCAAAACATCGCTCTCCAGAAGAGCAGCACTCAGAGAACACTTGGATGCAGCACACTGCAGTCATGAGGGGCAGCCAGTTTTACTTCCAGATGTTTACTGCCAACAGCTTGGGCTTACAGAAAAGAAACCAAACAACCAAAAGCCCCCTAAGAAAACAACTGACCACTGTATTCATACTAAATCAACTTAGAAGTACATGGCTAGGTTGGTCAAAGAAAGGATTTGTTTTACAGTCCCGTATCAGTCACATATTTTTCTACATTATCTCTCAACATACTAGAACAGGTAGTTTCCTAACCTACTTCTAAAAACAAGTACAGCTTTGGGAAGATTAGTACTGAGGAAAAAATTCCCTTTCAAGCTCCTACTCCCCATTCATACACCCCTCTAATATTTAGCTAACAAGAATTAAACAGGTATCAGAAGTTTAAATAGCTTTGTTATAGCTATGAGAGGAAACTAATTTCACACTTACATGGGGGAAATGCATCCTTGCAGTACAATGGTTTCAGTACAGTGCAAATTTTCTTACCTGCAAACCAGAACATGCCATGTCCAGCTCATGCAGAATTTCCAGAAGGAAAGAGTATTGGATGTTAGTACAGCAAGTAACCCCACTGCCCCAGCTAATCTATGGACATCCTCTCCTTTCTAATCCGCAGAAACCTAACCTTAGAACTACTCATTAACAGGGAGAAGAGAACAAATCCCCTTAACCCTTTTCTTGCATAAAAAAGCTACTTTACACCATCTCTCACTCGAATAGTTTCTTATTCTCATCAACTTTCCCAGTCAATAGGGTGCTCATCACTCGGGGTCTGTCTGCAGCTATCGTGCCTGCAGTGAGAATCTGTAGCACCAGAGTGTTGATCTTCTGTGGCTGGTTACAGGACTTCTGCTGCAGCACACAGGAAATATCCAGCTTTCCATTTAAGGAAAAAAAAAGAGAAAAAAGTAATTACCCTGAAGCAATCCAGATGGGAAGGTCCTGCAGGTTAACTCATTTCTTTGTTAGTTAAAGCAATACACAAATCAAAGCTGGTCTGTACTGATTTCCTAGCGCATCACAGCCAGATCGGCTGTAAAGTGGAATCTATGTCAGAAGCACATTTAATCCAGGGATTCTCTTCAGCTAATAACTGAGCTATATATCAGAAGGACCAAAAATAATCCAGCCCAGACTGTCTGCTCCCCTTAATCAGCCAAGCTAAATTCATACGTGATACCACTACTTTTTCTAAGAGATTGAGAGTATATATACATACCTCTGTGTTTATATATGTAAAGGCAGATTTATCCTTTGGGTTTTGTAGTTCTCAGCATTGTACCATTCACAGAAAATGAAGTTACGCCATTAAAGCTGCTTCATGTTTGTAGCTACACCTTGTTGTTGAAAGGCAGGAATATTATGGAAGAATTTCCCATCTCCAGTTACATTTTTGGTTTAAAGCACTGAATGTAGAACTTGGGTCACGTGAAACAAAGCATAATATTAAAATCCTTTCTTCTGAAATATCCAAATACAACAAATGCTAATTCAAAGCAGTTACAGGGGGAAAAACCAATCCCAAATCTGTTTTTCATGGTTACACTCCTACAAAAGGCAAAATAAATCCTGAATTCAGATCTTCTGCAGATGAAAATTATTACTATTGATTTCCCCAGCTGTTCAGCATAGCCCCTTTTCAAAGAGCAGTTCTGTTCCTACAGGCATCAGTTAATTTTTTTTTACATGGAGTTCCAAGAGATGACTGCATGGAAAGGCTGCATCTAGTGCAAGGTGAAGTGTTTGAATTCTGCCTTATCCTTCATATGCTCTTCACCCTTAGTTGTGTGTCTTCCCCTTTCTCAAGTTAGCTTTTTATAGCTTTCCTTTTATTCATATTATTGCTTATCTCTTGTTGAATTATTCAGTATAATTTAAAAAATAAGATTAAGCCAACACTAAATTGTTTGTAAACATTAAGTCCACTCTGTATTCTTTCATCACTATAGTCTGTTGCAAGATTAACAGTAGTTTTAAATATCATTGTTCCAAAATTACTCTCCCTTTCTCAGATAAAACTAGAAATAATTTTGAAAAGACAAATCAATTTTACTTTATTATGAAAACTGCTACATTACAGCTGTTGTCCAACACAACAGTATTTTGGCATACGGGTTCTTTCCATTTAGATGCCAATATACAAGCCACAACCACTACTTCAAAATATAATAAGCATTATATATGGCAATTTAACATAACTTAAGCCATTATAACATTCTGTAATCTACATATCCCCTCCCTTTTTTATTTTTATGAGTCAGTCCTGGTACTAGCTACAGTACTTTAGTTACCCACCAGTGTTATTGGTATAAATTAAGTTAGCCATAAACCATAGAACACACACACAACTCACAGATTCTCCAGGGAAGTGACGACTTCTCTGCAGCCTCTGAGGTGAACTGCTCCAGCAGGCGTGATCAGGATCGCACTAAGGGACTGCAGGGAGCTTTCCCAAAGTGGGAACACCTTGTAATTAGTGCCAAGAGAGACAGCCCAGTGTGTCCTGCTCCAAGTGGGAAGCATGGAAGCACTGAAGCTCTGCCTCAGAGGCAGCTCTGGCTCAGCACAGGCAGATCCAAGAGCAATGGCAGCAGCTCCAAACCCACTGGAGCAACAACCCCAATGCAGCCTGCGGAGTGAACTGCCTGGGAGCTTCCCTGCAGTGGGAAGAGCTTGGCACTGGTGCCAGGAGTTCACCTCGGGGGCAATGGCTCTGCGTGCTGAACCCTCCTTCCCGGGAAAGGGCTGGACATCACATGCTGGCGACGAGGGGAGTGAGAGAGGAGCCTGAGGGGCACCTGGTGTTAACCAAGGTCAACCCAGCACATCTGTTCAAGAGCACCCTTCTCACCTCCTACCACAAGGGCTGACAGAGACAGCGTTTGTCCTCAGGGGAAGCAAACTGAACACTGTGCAGCATTTCATTCAGTGCCAAAAGCTGAAGTGGTCAGTGCCTTTTATTTATTTCATAAACAGAAAGAATGGTAAATGACTGTATATTTACAATTCTAGTAAACAGGGAAGTCCATAACACTGTGATTATTTCCACAACAGCACATGAACACTGCATTCAGCAATGCTGTTCAACACAGATGCCTCAAAACCGTTAGGGCCAAACACACTATAGGTACCCATTATAAATACTAACGTATTTCTATTTGCTTAAATAAACAAACATACAGCTTAATTCAGGAAGACCAAATGGTTCTGTGGTGCAATTCATTCCCTTTAAACACTTCTGCTGATGAACCAGGAATAAGAAAAACAAACCCACTGCTTTGGAAGCCATGCGGTCCAGACTCTCACATGTGTTCTGTACAGATGCCATGCCTTTGTGCAGCACGGTTAATTTAAAAGGAGTAAATAACCTTTCTGTTAGAATAGGAAAGTATTTCTTCTTGGTAGGTACTTGACAAACCAAGTCTTTAACTTCATCACCACTTCACAGAAAGCTTCTGGCTGCAGTTTTTGAATTTTAGAACTGAGAGTTCAGAAGAAACAACTGAGTATTTTCATCTGCAGCAGCAGAACTATAACCAAGTATTTTCTAAGGGCCATTTCAGGGAAGAAGTGGTTATTAGTGAAGTTCCACTGAGTAGATTATCCCACAGAGGCAGGTTGTAAATGATGGTCTAGGTAAGCTTTTCATGTTGAATCTGGTAGTAACATGCCTGAATTAAAACAAAGTTCAGATTAGCACAAGTGCCAGTTCACAGCAAAGCATCACACATAAAAAGGCTGATTGTTTTCTACGCAAGAAAACAGAGGACAAGGCTCTCTACAAGCAGTGGCACTCAACACATGAGAACCTTCTGATATGTAACCTAGCAAAATGAGCAACAATTACAAAGTTACAAATTACATCCAACACCTAATCAAGCAAGGCAGCATGATTTGTGACGGAATACTTTCGCAGCTCCCAGCTATGCCAAGATGAAAGCATATTTTTGGTTACAAGTTTCTCTTTGCCCTTTGACAGAAGGACTCAAAAAAAAAAAGAAAATATTTTTTACAGGACAAGGATGCAGGGATGAAGCATTTCAAAAGCACTCAGACTGAAAAGCAAAGGTTTCCATCACCCTGACCTCCTGTTGAGAGTTATTCACTTCTTAATGCTGGTTCAAATATGCACTGGGTCAGGTCAGCCAGGATCAGAAACTTAATATACATGTCTCAGACAACACTTGCACTCATGGTAATTTAGATTCTACTTCTGCTTCCACCGTGTAGGTTCTTTAGTAAATTTGAACCAATGTAAACCTTCCTTTTTTGCAACGTTATGAAACAAATAGATCTTAAAAAAAAATCCTCTGAACCCAACCATTTTGAGTTTCCACAGACAGAAATACAATCATGATAACCTAACACTTCCGTTTCAGATGAACAGCCTCCCTCCAAAACACTACCACTAAAAGGCTCCACACAGCTCAATTGTCCCGAGATCCACATAACAGTCTGAGGTACCAAAACAACATACTTCCATTATGAATGCCTTAGTGTACAACAGGATACTCTTCCAAACACACTCGAGTGACAAAGTATTTTTTTTTTTACCCTAAAACTGCATTCTTGGAAAGTCTCGATGTAACGTTGGACTCAAACTTCAATGGAATGGCTAATCTCCAAAGAAGCACTTAATTTCAATTTTTATAGGGACAGTAAGGCTTGTTAAGCTGCAGGGGAATGACAAGCTCCAGGTGAGCATTTAGAACAGTTCAACAGCAACCAATATTACCTTTGAGTAATCCACATTTGCACATAGCACCATTTTTCTTTGTGGTATCTGCAATTAGGAGGTTATCCAAAGCTCTACATTAAATTTCCTTGCTGATCCTAATAAAAAATTTTAATTAAAGAAGTCAAAGAAGTTATAGCCTAATGTTCATATACTTGTCCTGAGCTGCTCTTCATTGTTAAAAGTTGATTATTTCCAAAGAAAGCCTTTAACTCTGAATAATTTTCATACCTTCAAGGTAGTGAACATGATGCCTTGCTCCCCATGCTGGAGATAGGGATCCATCAGGTCTTCAATTAAGTGCACCTCAGACCCCAAATTCCTTATCCTGCCACATGTGAGAGTGGGAAAGTGAACACAGGAACAAAAGGTGCCAGTATAACGTTTCTTAATTCTGAATTCAGGGCATTTTCACATTAAACTGTTCAAGAATTTTTCAGGTCAAAGCAAGCAGTCAAATTGGAAAATTCATAGTTACAAAAAGCCAGTAAGTAATCCTATAACAAGCAGCAGTAGTGTTTAACACAGAAGAACTTGTACTGCCTATGCTCAGCTTATTACTGATGCCACCCTTAGTGCCTACCTGGCTCGTAGCACCACATAGAGAAAAACAGGAAATAAGTCATCCATGGACCATAGAAAATCTTCCTGAAGGGTCTCAAGTACACTCTGGGAGATCTCTTCAAAAGTCTGCTGGATCACCTTCAACTTGTCAGCTGGGGTAAATGTGGTACTATTTGGAGAGCAAAAGCAAACAAGGATAACAGTAAGCAGTGAGAGATCTGCATCTAAATTAGGAAGGGTTTGCTGGCCAGCATGGCCCTCCCCGTGCCCATGGAGGTCAGTCAGACATTGACACTGCAGCAGCCAGGGTGCCAATGCTGCACAGTACCCAGGTTACAGTCACCACACCAAGGCACACTACTGCAAGTCAGACTCTCTTCAGACTTTTATGGTGTTTTAATATAGTGGTAAAAGGGGAAAAATTCCTTTCTAAAATATTTTTAATTTCTTAAATTCTTGCATAACAGACACAGAAAAGCCTCCCATGCTCAGGTCACTTTACCACAGCTGTTTGGAAACTCACATGTGTATTTGATAGACATTCTTATGCATTTGATTCTAAATGGTGCCCCACAGACATCTTTCAGTCCTGTTTATGAGGCAACACTTCATTCCCCAGCAGGAAAAATTGCATTTTTACTCAGAACTGGAAAACATCTTCTCTTACAAAGGTGACCGAAAAAGGGTGACATGTAAAGGATCCCAGTCAAATAAACCAGATACTACTATAGCAGGAACAGTAAAAACACTGAAAGACAAATTGAAGAGAATTACCTGATTTGCTGTAAACATTCAACAGCAGAGGCAAAGCAGGCATCTTTTGTGTTTGATGATACCTGTGTAATCACAGTAAGATTTGTCAGGCAGGTTCAGCACCCCCACTGTTCAGTGTTGAGCCTCTTTCAACAAGATAATGATTAAGAATGTAAACTATACAATTTTCTAATCAGAAAGTATATAATGATATAACACTCTTAATTAAGCAGCTTGAAAATCTCCTTGCTAGACTTTTATTCTCACACTTTCATAACTAGAAACCAAGCAAAGGTCTCTTGAATTCATTACCAAGTCAGTCAGTGAGTGACAAAGCTGGACTGATGGCCACTGTAAGAAATCAGAATGGCTGGGGTTGGAAGGGACCTCTGGAGATCATCCAGTCCAGTGACCCTGCTAAGTTATTACTGTAGCATTTAAATAGTAGGCAAACTTAAGGGAAATATAATAAAATGGCATATCTTAAGCAAAAAGCCTGGCCAAAAATTCTTTGATCATTTTGATGATTTTAGCTTCTTGAAAGAAGCACTGGGCAAAACATATCAACAAAGCCCAATGAACATACCTTTCTACTCTCTCCAAGGATGGATACAGTTCCTGGCCAAAATTTTCTGCAAGAAACCCAACACAGTCCACTGAGAGAGCGTAGTTGTAAAGTATTTTTTGCATTACAGGAATGAAGTCATCATGTTCTGAGACATGACAGCCCTTCCTATAGGATCAACTACACCTCCCACAGGTACCCAGAAAACTGAAATGTCTCACTCTGCTTTTGTAGCAATGTCAATCTTTACCTCCTTCCCATCCCTTCCACCTCCCCATTTTGGAAGAGGGAAGGTTTGATTCACTCTCTCAACCCTTCTAATTAGCTCAAAGACATGTTCAGATGCATTTAAATCTCAGAAAATACTTTAGAAAACTGGGGCTTTGTTTTAGTTGCTTTATCTAATTACATGCCACAACCTGCTCCAGTTTCTGTTTTATTTTTGTAGCATACTCACGCTTGCACTCCAAGAAAGCTGAGAAGAGCCACGTCAGTTTGTTTGTTTAGGCGTAAAACGCATTCCCAGTAAACGTCCTCCTCACGCTCGTTGTCCAAGGCATACAACATAAACAGAGGGGGATAGAGGCGTGGCAGTAATACAGGGAGCAGCAAGCCAAAACTGGTTACCACATAGCTGCAACAAAAAAATAGAGGGGGTGGTTTGCAGAGGAAGACATAAAAAAAACCAATTATCTATAAAAATTGAATGAAAATCATTGGAAAAAATCTTTCATATAGCACGAGCCTATTCTATGAGGGATAAGAGTAAAAAAATAAGTACAAATCCATCAAATAGCAACTCTGATAAGAAAAGATTATAAATTACCTCCAGTGCTCTTATCCCAAATACTTTTCTGAAGCCCAGGCCCAAGCCTTACTTGCTTACCCGTAATAGACGAGAGCAAATTTTGTTTTAAGTAAAGAACCATTGCATGGACAAGCATGAAATGCTTATTACAGCCATAACATGAATGCTTGCTTATCAGAATCTGTCATCACAACCAAAGGGAAACAAAACCACTGCTTAGGCCATCAGTTGAATATTGTTTATCTTTCTTCCCCCACCCAAGTAAAACAACCACAACAAATAAAATAAAGGCTTTGTTAGTTTTTATTTGTTTTTTTCTTTATGTACCCTGGCTCAGGAGATTCTGATCTGGAATCAGATTTCCCACTGCAAAATGATCGCCTTCCTTTTGGCTCCGTAGCCACAAATGGAATTGTGCTGCCCTCTTCCGGGAGATCAGGAAACAAGAACCTAAACGGCAACACAAAACAGCATTTGCAGTCATGTCAACATATTTCCACAGGTCTCAGCACTAAGGCAAGACTGGAGAGAAAAAAGTCAACAGAAATAATAAATGGTGGGCTAAGACAGCACAGCTAACACGCACATGGTATCAGCTCCCTGGAAGAAAACTGAGGAAGGCCAACCCCCTCCAATGCCAAGGACACCTCTCCTACATTTACATCACTTCCCTCCAGACAAGGCTTCTAATTATTAGTAATTTGGAGTATTTCTGCTTTCAGATTAGCAGGACACAATGAAAGCTGTAATTATGCTCAAGAATCCAAGCCAGCTCTTCATAGGAAGATTGTTCATCCATATTGGTAAGAACTTTAATGCCATATTGGTAAGAACTTTATGGAATACACTGGGATTCCCTATCCTCACTAGTGTTCTGTACCCTTTGAACACTGTCTTTGCACAGCACTGATATCCACAGACACTAAATTTTAAATCCATATTCCAGGTGAGCTCCTCACAGCCACATTCTGAAGTACAATGTAGGATGTAACACACTAGGTATAAAGAGTTAAGTTTTTCCATTTTTGACAAAATATTCAAGACTCCTTAAAAAGATTAGGAAAATACAAGCAACCCACAAAATTAACTAACAATACCAGCACCTTTGAACTGTACAACAGTAGACAGCTTCAGTACATGGGAAAATTTTAATGAATTGAGCAGTAGTTTGACTTGGAAATGAGTCTCGTTACCTGACCAGCTGGAAGATGCGTTTGAGGTAGGACTTGATCTCTCTCACAGCCTCCTGCAGCAGTCGTCGATTTGCTCCTACTCCAACATAGGTCATTCTGTAGACAGCCACCAGTGTCTCCACCAGCTTACCCAAGGGATGGAGAGGAGTATCACAAGCCTGAGACAAAGGATATTAATTGGCCACTCAGGTCAATGGCAGATAAGTTAAAAAAAAATGGAATCCAAGAGACATGGGTGAGAGATCCAACAACAGGCTTTCAAAAAATATTACAAATATCTCAAAAATGAGCTGTATTTAACAAATTGCCATTTGGATTGTAAGATTTCTGTGTCAGCTAAACACAGTTTACAGGAATCAAGACAGTACAAGAACTTGTGCTACTACTTGGACTAATCATCTGTCCAGTACTCTTAGAATTAACATGCAAAAATTACCAAGTATTTCAAGATGCTTTGCTGGGATCCAACATTAAAGAATGAAAACGGTAATTGAACTGTTTAAGAGAGCATTCATTAGGTATTCAATGATTTTAGTCCTAGTTGTGGACTTCAATATATTAAGAAGTGATGAGCAAGCATGAACTATGGAGTTCATACAAGAGTGCAAATATGGAAATAATTAGGAAAGCTATTACAAAGTGAGCTTGATGTCATGCCTTGCCATGCCTTATTATGTATTTCAGTCACAATACCTTTATCAAATATTTTTTTATATTTTCATATTTTTCCAGGGTGAAGGCACCAATGTGTTGTGGAATGAACTCCAAACTTTCCAGTGTCTGCGTATGTGAGCGGCTCAGCAATTCCGGGCTGCAGTTTAAAAAGACAGACGTTGTACAGGTTGAGACACACAATGGGGAAAAAAAACCCTGACATTAACAACTCAACTAGTAATACACATCAGTATGTCCTGAAAGGGTTTGTAGTGCAGCTTATGATATGATTTCACTTGGGATTTGCTGTTGTTTTAACTAAAACTTTACAGTCAGAGTTTCTAGTTTAGAGCTGAGTGCAATTCCAGCTTCCTTCCCTATCCTGTTTTGCTTGCTGACACGTTCTCTAGGAGCCAACCTGTCTTTGTGCTGCCGTCGGTTGGTGGTCAGAGCCACCGCAATGTTGTCCCAAGCCTTCCATCTGTCCCCCTGGCCAGGGCTCTCACAACCAAGCTGGTTCCAGCATTCTTCAAATACTGCTTTCCATTTCTCATCAGGGGACACTGCCAGGATCCCAAGTTTCCGCCTAATAAAATGACCGGTTAAAATCAAATAGCAATGAAACAACACATTCAGCTTGAAAACCACCCATGGCTAATGTCAATCTAATGTCTCACACTGTTTTACCAAAAGCTGACAGACTTAACAGTCTCTACTGTGAACCAAGTTTTATCACTAAGAATAAAGTTAGAGCCTACTACTAATACCTACATGAGAGAAGCAGGTATGAACCTTGTTAGTTTTACTCTTACTTGCAGCCTTCCAGGAAGCAATACAACAAAGGGCTGGTGCTTATCTTCACCACTGGTATTCATGCAGAAGTCTCAGGACACATTCATGTAGCAAGGACACAGCACAAGTAAGTCCCAAGTATCCTGCTATCCTGGAGTGCACAACCAGCACAGCTACCCACACAAATACCAAGGATGAGTACACAGCCTCTGACCCTGAAGTAGTAGCTACAGATAATGTTGCATGACATGTTAGGGATGTGCTGATAGAGAGCAAAACCAGGCATCCTTGCACTGCCAGACAATGCTCAAGGATCATCTATAGTCAGAAGAAAACCAAAAGCTCTTCTTCCCATGTATCTAGATAAAGATATCTCAGACATATAATGAAATTTAGGGCTTTGAAAAGCTTTCTCAAAACAAATAATTGCTGTCAGGGTTAACAGTTCTATTTTGATTTAAATCAAGTGTCAGAAATTGTCAGACCTTTCATTAACATTTCTTCCAGCACATTTGAGATGAGAACTAGCATTACAGGCATTTCCCCGTGCTGCCAGTTTCACAAAGCAGAAAAAGCAGGCTCTAAGCCTTTTCAGAAATTATACTAGAAGATTTTCAACTTGAAGACAGTCAGAAGAGGGTAGATGAAACTCTTATTTCACAAGCAATCCTCAAAAATATGTACATACATTAATTCATAGACTCCCTACTGGGGTAAAAAGCAGACAGCTGCGAAGGCTGCAAGTGTTCAGTTCAGCAGGGAGGCCCTGCTTAACTTGCATGCTGTTGTAGGTGTCAGCACTGTCAAAAGAAATTACGAGTGAAAGCTTCAGGAAGCCAACTGAGAAGTAATCTATGTAAAAATATTGGAGCTGTGTTTCCCATTTTAATCTGAAATTTCAGAGGACGCTTCCAAGATACTGAATCCCATACAGCAATTGCTAAACCATTACATGGTGCTACCACATACCAACATCTACCATCAACTCTCTACTTAGGTTTCTTCTACTCAAAGATGTATCAGTTTTAACTTAAACAAGTTTTGGTTTTTTCCCCCAGAAATAATTAAGCAAATTGCCCTAATGCATCTGCTATACAGAGGGGTTTATGGATACTTTTCAA
>VZTT01060776.1:37594-56761 GCA_013400855.1 Buphagus erythrorhynchus
TAAAATCATCTTAGAGAGAAGACTTTTTTTCCTAATTTTAAATTTATGCCTCTGGACAGCTTGCTATTTTTAGTTTTGAGATCCTCACATGGAGGTTTTTCTGTTGAAAAGCATCAAACAATAACAGACAACACTTGTGACAGATTGTCTACTCTTTTAGAGGATATGCTCAAAACCTGCCAACTATGGAGTCTTCCATTGAAGCTGGCACTTTTTTCAAAGTCAGAACTACATCTAATGCATTCATGCTGCAGAACATCCATAAAAGATGGGCTGACACCATTAACCATTTACTTAAGACAGGACCCCTCAGAGAAGGAGTGGGGGGAAATTCATCATTAGCAGCAAAGATATTCTTAACCTTCCCTTGCAAGGAACAGAACAAAACTTGCACATCTCTTCCCTGAAGTGTTGTTTACCTAATGAGACCTTGGTTGCAGTAGGAGAAGCTGTGACACCCAACAGTGACAACTGACATGATGAATTCAGCATGGGTGATTTCAGTATGAATTAAAAACAAGCTTATACTTGAGCTAAGATTTCCTCTAAGTCACCCTAGAAATCCAGACCAACAAAAAAAGATTCTCAGTGTCTCTCTGCAGGGGGATTCTGTATTTAGACTTTGGCACTGGTCCTCAAGGGCAGAATATTCTTCATCCTTGGTACCTGCATTTCCAAGAACTTCCAGTACCATAATTTACACTGTATTCAAAGTGTTCCATAAACATTAATGGAATTACTCCCAGATTACAGAATTTGTGAAGGAAAGGCAGCAACTCCATAGACAAAAATTACCCTCAGTACAACAACTTCTTCAAAGCACTAGGGTGAGAGATCCAGCATCATTACTTTATTTCCTAGACAAAAATACTATAGAAATGAGAAAAAAAGCTTTATGATCTAGAAACCTCAACTGTACTGTCTCAGGCCTTAAAATTCAATCCCTTCCTCACATTTACAGCATCTCTGCATGAAATAGAGCAAAGAAACCTTGAGAGGCAGAGAAGATGCACATGCAGAAGTGTTATTTTTGCATCATTTCTTGACAGCAACATTTGAAAGAATAAACATTAACACTGAATAATGATGAACATTTAACCTCATTTATCTAAAGCTTTCAAAAAATCATGATTTGAACTCTACGTTTCTTTGAAGGAATTTCCAATAACAAGCTTTTTTCTCCTTTCTCCACCTTCAAGATGAACTAACTGAACTCAGCAGCAATTTAACCTAAATTTTTATCACAGTTAAGAGGAGGTAACTTGCTGTTGATCTGAAGGAAAGGAATTAGTGTACTCAAGTATGCTGAGACCAAGTCTCTGCATGGTCATTACTACACACTCTCCATTCTTTACAGTTCTTTGCTAATTAATAAAAATGTCCAAAAAACAGTAAAGGTTTGCTTACATTGCTGGCTTTGCAAGGAGCATAAATCCTCCCATTACGAGGAAGTTTGTTACTGAAGTACAATACCTAATATAGGGAAGAAAAAGATCTTCAGTTACAAAATGAAAACATCCCTGAAAGTAGCAACTGTTGAAATGTCCAAGAGTTCATAATGATGTCTGTAATATCTTTTACTACACAAGTTATATAGTACTTGAGCAACACTCAGTATTACTGAACACTTGGCATTCACTTTCCACATGGAGCATTGAACATGCTTGACTACACATTTCTGCTGCCATTAGCACAATGCAGAGGGCTTACTTTAATTTTATTTTTTTTCTCTCAGATTTGGGCATGTACAGAATAAACCACCTGTTTCAACCATTTAGTACTGCTAGCTTCTCATTATAGTCAAGATGGAAATTTCAAGAGAGGTATTTTCTCTTTTCCTGCTGTTCAACATTCTATGACTTCTCCCCATCACCATTTAAAAAAAACAGCAAAACCACCGTTATCCAAGGAAAAGGTCTCTGCTTAGCCCATTTAATAGATTATACTTGTGTTGCCTTGAAAGATGCTCACGGCGTAACGCTGAGGTTCTGATGCCATATACATAAAAACATGTAAGCAACAGGGAGCAAAGGGGGAGAGCAGAAGACAAGCAGTAGTGACAATAGAGATTAGGTATTTCAGCCTTTGAGGAAGAAATTAAAATCTTCTATTCTGAGTAATGAGAACCAATTTTGAAAATCCAGGTTACAAGAAAAATTCAAGTTGAAGACTAAGAAAATGACAAAACACATATTCAGAATTATGAACAATATATATGATAAACAGAGATGGAGCTTCTTTTAGGGTGATACAGCATAAGCTCATCACTGACCTTACTGGTTGTGCCTGCGTTCAAAAAAAAGTGCAACCAGTTGTCCATTCAAACTGCTACTGCATAACGGAGTTGACAACTACTGCATAACAACTGAAGTTGATAATCTCAAAATTTTGTTTCCTTAGATATTTTCAGATATCTAGTAACCAAGGCAACATTCAGATATGACACTTTTAAGCCTTCTGTTAAGCCATAATTTTTCACAAAAAACTTTAAGTATTAAGTATGATGAGACTTCTGTTTCTGGACAATTTTATTTAAATGTGACAGAAGTTACTGACAGGAAAGACAGAAAACAGGTTGACTGCACAGATCTTTGCTCCCAAAAGCATTAAGCCAGTAAAAAAAATAACCAGGAAAATCCAGACTTAATTCTGAGTACTAAAGCAGCTCCAGCTTTTGGGTGACAGGTGTAATGCCAGCTGTTTAGCAGGTATGAGGATAGAAGAATTTTCTTCTGGAAAACAATCTTTAGTTAATGACTATTGAAAAAGCATTTTGTAACCTCAATAAACCCCCAAAGGTAGCTTTAATTAGCAGCCTAGCAACGCTAAGTCTATCACATTATACTACAAGATCCTAAATAAGTGATGAATATTTAGGCTTATAGGCAGCAACCAAAGAAGTGTCTGTACCCAGAGTTTTACACAAAGGAAGGTGATGCCATTCATGTGCTCCACTGGTGAAGACTAGGAAATACATCTCACTACAAAATGAATCCATCTGTGTAAAACTCTCCAAACATTTTTAAATCACAACAATACAACAATTACATAGCTTTCCTTATGACCTACTTTCCCTTAACTCAGGGCTTGTTGCAGTCAGTAGATTAAGCCTGCAGAGACTCAAGATGAGAGGGAATTGGATACTTGCTCAGTGTAACTATCCAAAAAGAGACTGGAATGCTTCAGGATGGCCAAGCTCCTGGCTTCTTTTACTCCATGAAGAAAGCTACTTAAAGAAGCTCCATGTTGACCAATGAGATAGCACAGCTTGCTGAACCTGCTTGCCATTTCCTGCAACAGCTGGATTGCATTTGCATTGCCCAAATTATCTGTAACAGATCAGAAAGCAATTTAGCTTACCTTATGAAAGAGCAGCACCCTTTAACGCAGAGAATCTCAACATGGTGCTGTTTAGATGTTTTATCAGCACTTTCACCTCATGGCTACATTATCCAGATCAGAAATTCAACAGTTTTAGACTAAATACACCTCAAATAATGAAGATATTTCAGGTGAAACCATCAGGAAAGTGCAAATATTAACAGAATGCACACTGTCAAAATGCGACTGTCTTTCACCTCTTCATCCAAACGGGGAGAAAGCAAGACCTTAGTTTTATCTCGAAAATACATTATTACTTTTAAATTTTGCATAACAGAAATTTGGAACGTAGGGGAAATAATATCAAGGAAAATATTAAAAGAAAGTCTTACCTAAACCTAAAAGAGGTCTAAGAACCTGAGATTTGATCTCACTCAGTTTGAAATAAAACCTTCTCTCAGTAGCAGCCAACTCATGCAAACTGGCAATATATCCCATTACGTTTTTGTCTACTAAGGCCAGACAGTTGTCACCACCAGCTATCACATTGCTTATGTACCCTATCTGAAAGATGAAAAAGAGAAAAGAAAAAACAGCAGCTTGAATGTTTTTCTTTTTACACTCCAATTTAAAAATATGAGTAATGCAAACAAAGCATATATTTTGAAGAGCATTAAGTGATAGCAAGCATTAATTACCTTCAGTGACAAACAACCCATTCAATGTGGCTTAATACAAGAATGACAAATTTATAGCCACTGCTGTTCATTTTCCTGACTCTGACAGAGCCAAAAGACAATAAATAGACCACCTTTTAAGGTGGCTCATACAACCATTCCTTATTTAAGAGATAGTGACCTTAAGTTCAGTCACTTTAGAACTGCAATATGCTTTTATCAATGTTATCAAATAGCATCATTATATCATACATTTCTCCTATTAAATACGAAGGGAGAACAACAAGCCTTTATTAGAACTATGACTGTGCTCTGGACAGGTCCTTTCAGGACCTAGAATATGTCAATTTATTGATAAAAGTCCAGTTTATTTATACTGCAATATTACTAACAGTAGTACTTGCTTTCCACAGAAGTTCAAAGCAAAGTTCTTCTCTAAGGTGAGCACAAGTGCCAAGGATGCATTGCGGCTCCTCACTAATTTTGGCTCACCCACAATGCCATAGAGTAATTCAGAGTTTGAGCACTACTTTTATTTCCTTGATTGCTAAATAGAGGATTCCTTTGAAACACTGAGCCAAAGTTGTTCAACAAGCAACCAATTCTCATATGCAAGAGCCTACCAGTCTCCCTTGAAGAGAAGGGAATGGCTAGGAACAATCTTACAGAAGGAATACAGGTGTGTGTGTGTGTGTGTGCGTGTGTCTGCATGCACAGACACAGTGTCTAAATCTCTGTCCTTTCTCAAAACACTTTCCAAACTGCTGTTCTGCTCAATTTAGGGAAATAGCAGTGATACCCAGAGGAGCTAAGGCAGAGACATTCTCTACCCTCAATTTCCTTTTTGTTATCATAAACTCATGTTGGTCTGAAACCATACACAACTTGGAAGAGGACATGCAGTCAGAGTTCACACCCCTACCTCATGCCAACCTCAAGGCATGTATAAGACTGAGCTTCATTAAAAATATTGCGTAGGGGCATCTCCTGTCTCTCATTAACATCAAATGCATGTTTTTGCTCAGATCCCCCTTTGCACTCATGTGAAAGGGAGGGGTAGGGAAGGACATGGTGCAGAACTCACAGAGACCTTCTGCCCAGTCACAAACAAGAGGCAGAATATTGGAATGGAGTACCAGAAGAGAGCAGCCAGTGGCCTCAGACAGCTGAGAGACAAGGAAGTGAAGAGCAATAGCAGTGAAGACTGAACACAAAGACTGGTAAAACAGACAACAATGCACTCTTTAGAGTGCATTTCTGCAGCATGCACAGATGGAAGGAAATTGATTAAACACACTAGAAACATCTCCTTGTCCCTCAAACAGAAGGGAAGGCCAAGAAATGGGCAGGGGAGAGAACAATACTAACTCAGCCTCCTCTCTGCCCTCCATCCAACGTGCTCCTCATTTGACTACTAGGAACCAACCACGTGGCTTGACACCCTTAAAGCCCATCGTGCTGTTTCCTAAGAACACCAGTATGATCTCTACTGACTTAAAGGAAATAACACTCACCTTACTACAAGCTACTAGCAAAACTGGATTCTTAGTACAGCTATTTTCATTCAAATTGTTTTCTGTTGATGTCTCCTGGCCACAGTAATATAATCCAGGTTGGAAGTCTTTCTCATCTGCTAGGAAGAGAGAATAATCTAGTCCTGCTGCTGTAGTCCAAATACCATCACCGCATACCTAAAATTCAGGAGGAAGAAAGACATTAAAAATCATCACCCAAAGCTGGAAGGAGAGAAAAGTACACAACTCTTCTAGTCATACACGTACATAACACACCTGCCAAGATAAACCATTGCAATAACCGGCTAATTTTTCAACTTCAGTGTCTCATAACAAATAAACTCCTTGTACATACACTGAAAACTCTTTCCAGTTTTCTTTCTAATGGCTGATTTTTTTGCCTTTCAGTTACAAATCAGTTTTATTTTTAAATGGGCATCAAGTGAACTTGATTAAAGTTGGAACACTATTCTTCCCTCTACATTTAACTGGGAAATCTATATTAATTTGGGAGACAGTTAATCTGCTGTACATTAATTTGCATAAGGCATAAGCAGGAAAATTTTGCAGCTAGTTTTCCATTAAGATGAGCACCAGAAAATATGGGAAAGGCTGTGGTCTAACCCAAAAATTTTTATTTTGCTATTCACTCAATGTGGTGAAAAGTTCAAAATAAAGAAAATCCACTGCCAAAACTCTGGAAGTATGGAAATGAACAACAAATGTGGCCGTGGTCCATGCAAGCTAAAAACACTAGAAACAATTGTTTAGAATAAGATCAAAGTTCTGAAGTATTTAGCAGTTTCAACACTACAACATCAATATCAGAGAAACCAAACATAAGGTCAAAGTGAAATCTGAAATCTGATAGGAAGATACAACCAGCCACATTTCTCAGTCCCAGAACTTCATTGTGGTCAAAAACCAGCAGAAGTCTGTGTAAATGACTTCTTGGGTAGATTTTGACAAGCTCATCTAAAGATCATTTCACCCCATAAGCCGAAGAAAATCAAGGGCTCTGTTATTAAACAGCACATAGATCCATGAACAGGTCATTCTCAGAAATTACTCTGCGTTTTGCAAGAAGAGACCCTGAACTGAAAGAAGAAAACCACAGAAAACAAAGTACCTTTGTGAGACGAGGGACAGTTGTTGGGGAGTTCAAGTGACCAAGCTGGCCAGAGATATTACTGCCCCAGGAATATACCTGCAAGAAGCAGTGGTGAAATCAGAATGTACATTTATATACATGGAAACATACTCAACTGTGGTAGTACAACACATCAAGTGTACAAACACTCAAGTCAAGGCTATAGGATTCATGTACTGAGAAGCACTTCCTTAATTTTCACTGCCTTCCTACATTCTCAGATTGTCTTCTCACATTCAGAAACAGAATGCAGCAAATCAAGTCACAGCAATCTTTAAACATAATGTTGATGGTACATGCAGAACTTGGGAAGAAACAGAATTTAGATCTCACACTACTTCCATGCTGCCTCCCGCAAACAGGAACAAAAGTTAAGAAGCAAAAGAAACTAAAAACTAGAAAAGACCAGACATGGTTATTATGTCAGAGATAAACAGTAAATGGTAACAATCACTTGTACCTGGGATTTGGCAGTGAGTGCCAAGGAATGATGGCCACCAGCAGAGAGGTGAATCACTTCCTTACCATCAAGGCTTTTCACACACAGTGGCTGAAGCCTGTCAATCCCCAGAACCCATAATGTAAGGGAAGAGGGATAGAAGTGAGAAAAAGAAAAAAATATTATCGGAGGTACTGTTAATGCAAAAACACTCATGGTTTTATTTTCTTCCCCAAAACAAACTAGAGAAACCAAAGATATATGGAATCTTCTGGCAATAAACCAGCTTAGTCAAAATGGTCAGGAAGGGCAAAAGTTGATGATAGACCTCACCCCAATTTGGACAAAGTCAAAATATCACCAAAGCTGTTACTGATTACCAAGGGGAAAGTTGTAATTCATTGATGCTTGGTAACCATGCAGCATAAAACATGTTACTTGGAGAAACTTGGTTCACAACACTTAAAAGAACAAGAATACAATGCACAGTAGATGTTTAAATTTGTGAAGCTGAGACAGTTCAATACTCAAAATTTTCTAGCAATCTAGTGAATAAAAAAACCCACATTTATCAATGAAATCTCACCTTGGCAGAACATCACCATGCCCTAGCTGTCCTTCCTTGCCCTTCCCCCAGGTCCACACCTCTGTTCTTAGAGAGGGCAAAAGAGCATCAGCTTCACCACTGTAGGTTGGAGTCAGAGCCACAGTCCTCATTTTTGCCCGTCCTACCTTCCGTAAGAGCCTGGGGGAAACTGAGCAGAGGCCAAGAATTAGAAAAAATTCTGATCATTTTGGTGAATGTATCACTCAGATTGTGTGTTACACAGTAACAGCACTACTTAATAGCAAGTGATCAAAACTTCTTAAAGCAGTTTTAATTCAAGCCTGAGAACAAAGGTTGACAGGTAAGACAATAGGTTATGGATACAAAGAAGTAACATAGGTGCTAAAACCAGACAAATGTCAAGTAGTTTTTACCAGTTGCTAAAAAGGATAGCAGATATATGAGAACCATGCAGTTATAATGATGCAAGTGAATCAAAATAAACTATACATTAAAGTGTTTTGGAAGAAAACATATCCTTGCAGTGAACAGAAGACTTCAATACTTCCTAAAACTCCCCTCAAATCCAAGATCGATATAGAACTAAACCATATACATGTTCAGAGCAATTAGCAACACTAAAATCTGTGAAGGAAGAAGGTCATTAACTCTGAAGTTCAGCAGTGGGAACTGGAATACTGAGCTGGCTCAAAACCATATCAGTTCAGTGCAGATTACAGACCACACAGATTTTTATCTGCTGCAAAACCAACATGAAAGATACCTCAGCATCATTTAGCAATATGACTCCTCCAACGTGCTCAGTTTATCTTAATTTAACAAGACAGACCATTGGCAAACCCAGTGGTTTTGGTTTTCTTTGCACACAGTATCTGCTAGCCTTCACTCTCTCCAATGCTTTCAAGTCCTAAGATATCATTTAGAATTCATACACACCTTTGAGAGATCATTAGATTTGTGTTTAATAAATATTTGTGGTTTTTTTCACTTATAAACCTCCACATTATAATAACTTTTCCAGTGTTTTTTCCCCAACATGCTTGTTTACCTTGTGACAACAAGCCAGGCAGGGAAAGCCTTCGACTCCCTCCTTCAGATTCCTCTTCTCTAATATCTACTAAGCTGGAACTCTTCTTCCCCTGCATGGATTCCAGCCTGACCTGCTCTTCTCGGCTGTCCTTCAGAGCTTCGGGCCCTGGGGACCTGCTGCCCGACTGAGACCCTGGCTCACTCGAAGATGTGCCATAGAAGTTCATGACTTTCTTCAGGGACAGGGCTCCAGCCTCGTAGGTGGCAGCGACTCTCACCCCAACTGCTGAGGCACACGAGGCCACCAGGCTGTTCAGGGTGGATGTGCTGCTACCTGGAGGGCCAGGGATACAAGCACTGAGTTGTTCCTCTTGAGATGGCTAAAACCAAAGGGAAATTGGAAACTATCAGAGCAGACAGCACAGAGCAGTAGGATGATGATACACATTCACTATTCAAACCATGGGCTGGACTGAACACCATATAATGTTTATTATATATGTTTACTGTAAATTATAGATGTATTTTAACTGTATATAATATAAATTATCTATGGGTTTTATGCTTAAGTGTATATCTATTGCTCAGAATAATTTTTTTAAAGGTAGCACCAAACACCATTTCTAAATGAACTGGGCTTTTTCTGTTGCACCTGTCTTGTAGCTCATCCCCAAGAGACTGTAATTCTGGGGTTTTTAAATACCAACAAAAAAAGGATCTTTGCAAACAAATATAGAAAGGGATATAATTTTAAGCTTATTACCAACTTCTTTGCCACCAATGAAAGTGCATCAGTGAGCATGCTCTATTTTCAGAGAGACAAGTTCTCTCTTCAATATGGTAAAAGGTAAACAGCAATTCATGGATTCATTTTGCAAGGCCTATCTTAAAACCAGTCTGGGCTGTGTCCCCTTACACCATTGTTGTATCCATATAAAGCTTGGTCAATAATCATCAGTCACAGGAGGGACAAACTGAAGGCAATTATTAGTCCCAGCACACCACTACCTGTAATAGCAATCAGCTGACCCACCAAATAGGAAACAATGCCCAAAATGATCTCTGACAAATAGTTTGAATTTTAAGACAAAGACAGCAAAGTCTCATTTTCCCATCTAATACACAGTGGAAAATGGTATTATTACAAGTATTACAATTATTACAGCTCATTCCATTCAAAATAAAAACAATCTTTGACTTCTTTAAGCTTCTTTAAAGCTCAGGTTAAAGGGCTGGGATTGGTTCTATTTACTTCATCCTATTTCTAAAAGGCATACCTAGCAATACAGGAAAGAAAACTTCATTTGTGTAGGAAAGCAAAGAAAAATGAAGGATTTTACTAATGCTGAAACATTACATTAGACCCCATCTCTGCTCTTCACATGTATGTCAATTGCAGAAGATTCAGTGAATCAATTCCAGTCTTGATTCCTGAAACTGTGCAAGGAAAACAGTGCTCTGGAAATATGCCAGGAACAAGGAATTGAGAAAGGAAGTCTGAAACTACGTGTTTCAGTCACTTCCCAATGCTGGTGTTCTTACAGGAGTCTGAGGAGCCCACAACTGCTACAATGCATTTGTAATAGCAAACAGCAAAAGAAAGAGCAAATGTATTTACACAACATTAGTATCTCTAAAGTAAGTTTTCCTCAGAATAAGAAAGCATAAACTTGCTGAACTACCAAGTTACTGGCCAGATTCTAAAACTACGGGGGTTTTGTTGCCATCAGAGGCAGTAACAAAAATCAACTATTTTTTAGGTATTGTGGAATTTATTTCTCAAAACCACTATGGAGAATGTCTTACTGCAACTATTAAAAAAATAAACAAATTTATGTCTGCACAACACTTTAAAATGACAAAAGAAATTTTCAGAATTCCACTGTCAGTTTTGCAAATTAGGCCATGGAGCAGGAGGGCTCCTCACAGGCCAGTAGTTAGGTAAGGACTGCCAGACTGCACTGAAAGATTCTAGATTAGTTTTCTGTCTAGTAAAATAAACCAGAAAACAGTATTTTTTCAGCTCTTGAACAAACACAAACAGCTCTTGAAGCATCATGTCAAGCATTTTCTGATGCTTACTAAGAGATGAGTACTTGACTGTTCAGTTTGTTTGATGCCACAGCATCAGAACAGTGCTGTTGAATCATTTTCCACATCACACAGAGTAGTACTTACACATCTCCCATCCCTTTTTATGAGTTTATGCCACCTCTACATTATTAGCACTAGAAACCTTTTGGTCAAACCTTTTAGCAATCTGCAATCCACAATTTTCAACTGATTGAGAAATTAGATGGATTTGTGAGGGAATTGTTCCAGGTACAGAAATTAAACCTTTACCTTAAAGATAAATCAGATGAGTACCAGAAAGATGCAGGGATTCTTGCTGCCCCACACAAATGGAAACCCATGCATCAGGAAACAGAGCACGGAAATTGGCTTACATGGCTCTGGTACTGCAGACCATGACAGGGAGAGACTACAGCACGGTCAAGGCCACTCACAATGAAGGCTCACAATTGAACAACAATGGAGGACAAAAAAGTCTTCCACTTTGAAGTTGAGAACCATCAGTGAAAAAAACACTAGGAAACTACAAAAACACCATAGCTATATTAAAGTAAGTTTTTCATTTGTAACAAGTAATGTTGTCACATATGCAAGAGAAGTTATAGAAAATTATGAACTAGTGATTAGGTACCAACCTGTTCAGGCTCTGTACAGATGTTTTTACTCAGGGTCTCACTTAATGAATTATCTGACAAACCAATTAAGTACTCTTTCACTTCTTTTTTGTCTGAGAACAGAGTATTTCCTGAACTAGAAATTGCACTATCTTCCCGTCCATCGCTGCTGGAAAGGCCACTTGGTCCATCAGATTCTAAATCAACAAGCCTATGTTGCTCCACAAGTGGTTTCTGACAGTCTTCACTTTGGCCAGCTGTCACACTTTTGCCCTCGGGGGTGTCCGATGACGGACAGAAGACGTGGTTTTCTGGCTGGTTATCAGACAGTGCCACACCCAGCGGGCAGCAGTGGCTATCTGAAATGATTACATGGTCTTCCTTGTCTGTCATGGTAATGAGAGGCTGACTGCAGTGATTGCATCTCTCTGGGATAGGCTTCATTTCCTGCACAGGGAGACATTGTACCAGAGCCAGGCTGTGGTAGGCTCCACAAGCGATCTGGAGCACAACACGTCCTGCCAGGTGCTCTACCTTCTGCGGCTTTGTCACAGGGAAAGTTGTTGTTATGAGACCGAGCTGGCAGCCACTCCCCCAGGCCCATATCTCCCTGCTCAGCGATAGTGCCAGTGTGTGCTCCTCTCCACATGCCAGTTGCAAAATCCGTACTGATAACAGAGGGCTGGTTTCAGAATCACAGATACTGACGAGCTGGGGCTCTGGCACATACGGCTGGTTAGCAACGGCGCACTGGCCAGCAGAATTGTCCCCCCACATGTACACCACGCCACTCTCCGTCACCGCTCCATTATGGAAGCTGCCGGCTGCCACTGTAATAATACGATGTCCAAGCAAAGTATTTTCTAAGATAGGACTGTTAACACATTCCTCAGGTACTGATCTCCACGGTAGCTTTCCAAAACTGTAGACCTCTCCACCTGGGAGGGGGAGAAAAAACCCCAAATTTTAGTATGAATGCAAAACCAATTACTAAATCAAAGCAAAAATATGAAGACTGCTTCAGACAAACAGATATTAATTCCTAATTTACCCCAGGCTCAGCAAAACTACTGATGCTATTGATGTAAGAAGGCTGCTGGTTGCTCTCTGCAATTGCTGCTGTTAAGTTCCATACCTCACATAAGTGTCATCCTGTGCATGTATGTACTGTTAAAGTAAGCAATGCTTTTCTGCTAGAAGTTCTATTATACTCAAGTCAAGTGAGTTAAGTGTATTTGCTGGTCCTTTCTAATTTAAGAACACATTAAGGGCATACAAATGTGTATGAAGAGCACAAAGTACAGTCCTCACCTTTCCAAACACAGATCTAGTATCACTTCAAAAAGAAAAAACTTGACAATAGCTGAAGATTGTTATTGCCCCAGATTGTTCAAATTAAGGTGTTTATTACCTTCTGTTAGAAGTAACCCATGGTGGATTCCAAGGGCTGCCTGTATCACTGTCTTTCTGCTGAGGCCTGGAAGCCTTTCTGGAGTTACAGAGCAGGAACCAGCCTTCCAAACATAGACCAGGCCTCTCTCTTTGGCTCCTTCTGCCTCTTCTGAGCTACAAAGATTGGATGAAATTGGAACACAATCAGGATGAAGTTTTCCATGGTTCAGTAATACCTATGTAGGAAAGGCTTAGTAGTTCAGACGTTAGTTTTACTTTCAAGGCAACACATTTAAATGACTATTATCAAATTATAAAGTAAATGCTATTTAAATGAAAAGGCAAGTGTCTTCTGTTTGAAACCATAAGCCTTTTTCTCATCTGTACTTCACCGTGTACCAATTGCTCTCATTAATAGTGTACTTAAAACATTACACCTGTAAGAGCTCATCCTTTATACACTTTCATTTCTGTCTCTAGGGATAGATGAGGCTTTCTTTGGGGTTTTTTTCCTTTTTTGCAAATTCTTAATGAGCATCTCATATTCAAAGGAGCCAGTTATTCAAATCAACTGAACTATGAAAAAAAAAATCCTGAAATAGTGTGCCAGTATCAGGGCTTGCAGGAGTGACTGGAACTATCCATAACTGGTTTAACGCTTCAACACACTGTGGTTTGAATGCTCCATCAGCAACTTCTCCAACTCAGCACAAAGAAATTCCTCAGAATTTTGACAAGTCTACAAGTTCTAACAATTTGCAGAATTCCTTGTTTTAAATACAAAAAGTTAATTTAAGTCAGTCTGTATTGATGCTTAATGTAACACTAGACTTAAATTAAGAGTCATGCTTAAATTTCCTTAGAACTTTATATAGACTAGACTGTTATCTACTCAGAAAGAAAAAAATAGGTTTGGCTCCTTATTTGACAACAGCCAAGTCACTCACTCCCTGCATAAATCAGTTCTCTCAGCTTGACATGAACTTGTGAAATTAAATATTTTAAGACAGCAAGAAAAGCTTTGATAGAATTACAGTCTTTGTCTAGAATAAAAGGCACAAGAAATGAAATGTACTCCAAACCTGTACCAACCTCCCAAAAAAAAGTTATTCTGATACACCACACTGCAGGCAAACTCATGCAAGTAGCCCTATTCCTTCAGAGTATGGATTTGTTAAACTACGTATTTTGTTAACTGTGGTGCACAGGATGAACATCTTTATACAATCTGCCTCTGAGACATTCCAGTTAAGAATAGCTAAGAAACCAAATTATCTCTCTTAGCTGCTGTGCCCATCCCAAATATCTTTATTTTTCTACTAAACAGAAAGAAAACAAAAAAAAGAAAAAATATTTAAAAGATGACAGTCTAGAACTCTTCTAAAATTCAAGTAAATAATTTATTCCATAAAGTAAACACAGATTTAAAATGCAGAGTCCACCCTGCATTTCAAATACATAGGACTTGTGTTTAGAATAGAAGTAAAGTAAAAAGGAACCAATCAAGTAATATATATGTAAAGAAAAAAAAAAGGCTTAAAAATCTAATATCAATATAAGGATATTTCACATAAGATAAAAATACAGATTTTACAAAGATGTGCAAAGCACTCCAAAGAACACAAAAGGATAATACTGAGAATTTTCATCAACATACTGTAAATCGAATCAGTTCAATGCCTGATATTTGTGCTTTTATCCATGTAAGAGGTATTCAGAAAACAGTGTAAAACAAATTTGGACATTCACATAACAGGATTTGTGACAAAAACATCTGACCTCTATCAAGCATCTCAGTGCAAGAAAAGTCTACTGCAGGGCTACTGATCCAGAATCAAAATTCACAGGTGCAGGTACCAGACAGAATTTTCTGTTCACTTGGGAATGTTACTCTCAAGTCTGTAGCCTGTGGCTATGGGTCCAGAAATTACAATGATCAGCTTAAAGAAGTTGCTGTTGTAGCAACTTTAGTGTTCCAGCCACAACTGAAGCTGAAGCTAATTTAATAATCTTCCCTTTAGTGTAAGTTTTAAGACAAGTTACATAAAGAGTATGCTGATATCACTTAATTTTCCAGGATGATCATGAGCTGGCCTATTTCAGGGAGCCTCTGTGGTTTCACCTAGCTGCTCATTCTCACCTTCTTTCCTGTGAGTCCATCTGTCAGTGGCAGCACTCCATCACCACCAAATTGCTCCTCTTTCAAAAGGAACAATATTATTTTCACAAACTGAAAAACATAAAACCAGCTATTTAATAGGAAATAACATAAAGCAATAACAATAACAAAACCCAAAAAACCCCCAAAGGTTTAGCTCCTGCATTCAATAAATAAACACTTCCACACTGCTAGGATGGTTCAAGTATTTATATTTAGTTCACTCACACTGCGTTGGCAGACAGAACTGAAACAGCCAGACTTGTCCTAACTACTCAGCTCACAATGGGTCTATTGCATGGATAGAATGAACAAAACCTCGTTCAAAGGCAGAAATTTACATCAATCTCTCTATACAATTCTCATTATACCACTCAAGAAACACCAAATTGATTCATTTTCAGTCATAAGACAGAATTCAATACTCAGCTAAATTTAAGGTGAACAGATTTGCATGAGCAGAAAACGATCAGGAGCTGAATTTGTAACTTCATTCCTGAACCAAAGCACACATCACCATTAGAAGGTGCAATTCTGCCTGGGTAGAAATGCAGAAAGCAGAGTTCAAAACACTTCTTCATGCAAACTGGTAGCAGAGTGCCTATGGGATAAAAGACAACCACAGAAGGCAAGGGGAAAGAAGTGGCTGCTCTAGCTACAATTTCATCCTCTCAGATTTTGAATTTTGCGAGTTCACCCTCGCACCTTCCCATGCTCATGAAGATATGCTTTTCTTGCAATAAAACAAAGCTACAGTTAATCTTTGTTTCTTATGATCTGTTTGGCTTTTTTTTTTTTAGTATTAAAAGAACTGTGATTTCTCTTGATCTACTGCCTTACTATATGAAGTATTACAAGTTTTAGTTACATTAATGCACGTGTACAATCATTAATTTAAAGTTTCACATATAAATGCTTTAGAGCTGTTGTTTTATTACAGTTGCTGTCTGACAGCCACTGTAACAAAACCAGAAAATAAATTAGTCAGTATAAATCTTAAGACTCAGAATAAGTAGTCTGAAGCTTTTGCGTACAGAAAACAGAAACAAATACGGCCAGTCATGAATACAAGAGACAAAATATATTCAGACCTGTAACTCTTACACAGAAGTTTCAGTGCACACTAGTAAACAGTAATCATCAAGTTGATGAATAATTAAAATAACTAACAAAACCTCCAACACTTTCACTGGAGTGCTCTGAATAATGAATTACCAAGGAGACCTTCACAAATAGAAATAACACAGCATAAAAACAATTCTAGTCTTTCAGATACAGGACCCTAAAAAGAGCGATTTTGGTTTCAGAGCTGGCAAGGAACAGACCTCAAAAAGATAAAGGTTTGATAACATGGTATTGTGGTAAGACATATGTACCCTGCCTAAAAAAATCCAAAAACAGAGCATACTTTCTAGGAACACAATGACACACTTGTCACCAGAAAGATACTGCTTTCAAGACAGCCTCTCCTTCCTCAACTACAAAAAAACCACACTCACAATTGTAAAAGTTAACTTTTAAAATATTAACAAAGGAAGTCTCACAAATGTAAGGGAACTGTCATGCAATGCTTCAGTAGCAGAGGTGTGATGAAACATCAAAGGAAAATGGAAGGGCATTTTTGGAACCATAACTTCCTGATGTGTTCTTGCTCAGAACAAGTACATTTAGGGTTTTCTTTAGCCTACTCAAAATCGCCTAACCCTATAAATCATTCTCTTGAAAATGCTGGCCTCTCTCCTTTGTGAAGGACTCCAGCTTCAAATAAAAAGACTCAGTAGATCACAGAATCAAAGATATGAACGCTTTGATAAAGTAATTGCACTATCAACAAATATACCATTTACATTGCATATAGTTATTTGAGGTTAAAGAACGGAGGCTTAAAATTCTTGACTTCTAGAACTTAAGGACTTGTTAAAGTCCTTTTAAGGATTTTTTTTAAGGGCTCAAGAATTTTTTTCATTTTCATGAGCCTTAACTGGAAAGAAAATTATTGTAATTGTCATAAAACCTTCTGATTGTAACAAAACAAAGTTAAAGACAGGCATTTGATTAGCTGTTTTGCAAGATCTCCCTTTAAGGCCAAATTGAAAAATTATTTAAATAATTATTAAGTAAGAAAGCTGCAACAGTGGTGAACTAGAAACTAAGAGCATGACGTGATGGCAGTGATAGATTTTCTTTTCTTTATAGAAGCTCACAGTTAGGGTTGCATTACCAAGCATTTATGCATATAAGGGAAATCAAGAGTCAAACTGTTTTCCTTCCACACATGAGACATCTTTAAGACATTTTGAAATGACTTTCACGTTCACTTCAAGTTTTCATTCACTCCTAGGACGGGACATTTTTCCCATTTCACAGCTAATGCAAAATACAAGTTGCATTGCCATAGCTACAAAGTAAAATAATTGTAACAAAATGTTTCTTCCTCCCAACAGAAACATGTAATTTTCCTTGCTCATTCTCACGTTACATCTACATTATTTCCTTTCCACCATGATCACCTGGATTGTTATCAGATCTAGCATTCATGGAGCTGCACATCCAGGCACAAAACAACACTCCTGCATGGAAGCTCAGTGTGATACCAGCACCTTCACTGCTCTGCCCATACTTCTATCATCTACATTTTTCTTTCAACGTTGCAAGTGGAAAGCACAGAGTGCCAATTATGAAATGGGTTTGTGCTACAGACAGATGGTCACTGGCATGACACTGATGTCATACTCTCCCCTTACAAAGTTAAAGGCTAATTCTCCAGAAACCAAACGCTACCACACCGTAACAACTGCCATGGCTGGGGATGACGTGGAGCAAACCCCACTCTCATTATCATGGACCGTGCTCTTCATTGAGCATTTTAAGCAAGCACCACAGGTATGAAGGTAACCTTACATTCAGTGCTGAACAGCAACAGCTGCTATGCCCCTGACTTTGAGAAACACTAGAACTCCCATGACACTCATGTGCTTATTTACCTGCTATGTCAATAGACATTGCAAATATTTCTACAGCTTTCACACATGTTTACTTATGTATTTCCAATCACACTTTTAATAAATTTGTTGCATCACATTTAGCAATAACTTTAGCAGGACCAAGATTGCCTATTTGTTGTACAGAATTACCTACTCAGGTTCTGAATACGTGATCTCCAAGCTTCCTCATTCAAAACAGAGTTGTCAACATCATTTGCTGTTGCCAGCTGTGGCTTACATATAATGTATGACCAGTTAAAGAAGCCCTTGTATTTTGGCCAGCACTAACCACTGCTTTTAACATTGTATGCTTAAGATCTGTTCAGAACAAAACAAAACAACTGGCTGCTGAAAGATGGTAGCCATCCTTCTGGATGAGGGCACAAAGCTTTTAATGCCAGTTCCAGCGAATGCAGGATAGTAGCAAAATACAGCAGTAAAGAAGTCAGGAAAAAAAACAAAACAACACAGCTGAAAATTACCTGCTACAGCATGCAATTAAAAATTTAAAATTTACCACACTCATAAGAGGATGAAAAATTCTGAATGTCCTTCTACCTCTTTTTCTTTTGAAATTACACCTTAATTCGCACATTCTCATGTGCTTCCCCTTCTGAAGACAGCTCACTCTGCAGAAACTCAAGGTGGTAAGTACAGCTAATTCACATAAGCTGTTGCCCTACAACAGCAGTGATTAACTATAGATCATCTACGACGACTCCGGCTGCTCCCCGGTGCCTCACCAAAATATTTTCGCTCTGGAAGAGGAGGCCTGTGACAGTGACAGCACACTATGCCACCTGCACAGGATACTGCAGCCACAGCAGCACCATCACTCAACACACGCCAAAAGCTGAACTGCATTCACCCATGAGCAAGCAAGTCACGCAAAGGGACAAGACATTTAAATGCAAGCGTAAGGAGATGAAAGGCATGTCAGTCACAGTGCGGGGGTCTCTTTCCACCAAAAGGGAGAAGACCGTTCAGACCCTACAGAAATACACCTCGATATCTCTGCTGTACCAGCCCATCACAGCGCGGCGAGAGTTGGACACCCAGGCTCCGCCAGAGCTGCTCTTCGGCCTCTCCCCGAGTCCCCGGGGGCAGCCGGGGTGGGCGCAGGGCCCGTCCGGTGTCCCCGGTGCCTCCCGGCGCTCCCGTCCCGCAGCGCAGGTGCGGGAGGCGCGGCGCGCGCGCCTGCCCTCAGGCGCGGCTCCCCCTTCCCGCGCGCACCCCGCGCGCAGCCCC
>VZTT01060776.1:56893-67420 GCA_013400855.1 Buphagus erythrorhynchus
CTCAGCCGCGCGCTGCCCACCGCCCCTCGCGCCGCCCGGCTGACTCACGCGGGGGCGCGGAACGCGCAGGGGGCGGGGCCAGCGCCGCGCGAGCGCCGACGGGTCCCTGCCCGGGACAAAACAGGCAGAGGCGGGAGCGACGCGTGGGCGCGCGTCAGGAAAGGCACGAAGTGCAAGTAAAGAGCCCGGGGCCGGCCCGTGCGGGATCGGTGACAGCGACAGCGCCCGCCCGGCCCTTCCTGCTCCGCAAACCCGCCCGTCAGCCGCTGCTTTAACGGGGAGCGGGCCAATGAACAGCTTCCCCTCAGGACCAGACTGGTCTGAATAGATGTGATACCAACGGTGCGGGTGCGTGCACGTGTTTGTGCGAGTATGCACACATGTCTATGTGTGCTTTTCTACAGGCATACATTTCAGAGAATACATTTAAAATATGTACACATAAATACACCAATATGTGTATATACACAAAATGCATATACACCTATGTGTGTATATACATACACTATATATATATATATATACACACATATATACATACACATCCCTTTATGGGTCTATACCTGTGTTTCTATTTGAATGAGTTTTGTAAAATGTACTGTTAATGTTACATCACCTCTTAGTCGAACAATTTTTATGTTGCTGAAACTTTCATTTAAAAACCATGGTTCCAAAGACAGCTATAGGTTCTCCTTTATAAATTCTTACATTTTCTAAGGATAGCTATTAAACATTTCTATTAGAGTATTTCCTCCACTAACTGGAATGATTACGCTATATTTTTTTTCAATAACAACTATCACCAGCTGTAAGCATGGTTTCTTCATTTATCAGCTCTGGTTAGCTGGCAAAACTTGGATTACTTCTCTTTGTGACAGTATTTCCCCTTTAATCCCTGACACAAGAAGTACACAAGATTAAAATTTACAACCTTCATATGAATTTACATGTACATTTTATATTGTCCATTTTTTGTGCATTTATCTTTCCGTTCTTTTAAAATGCAAGTATTATTTGGTCGTAACACTAAAAACTGTTTTCCAGAATAAAAGACTACATAACCAGTTTGTTGCTGAGTGTGTTGTGTCTAGACAACCTTTCTCATGCCTGGACAGCACATCTAAATTACTGCTGTTTCCTGGTGGCTCAAAGAATACTTGGAAAACAAAGAGAAGACCAAAGTCCATGATGATAGCTATTTAGCAAATTATGGCTCACAGGAGTGCAAAAGAAAGTCATATGAAGGAAATCAAACCTTCTAGGTGTGTTAGCTCCTTCTTGCCATGCAAAGGCTGGGTGGTTTGGTTGCACCAAGACACAGAAATTGTTCCTGCCTTCCCAAGACATTTTTGCTTTAAAGAAATCCTTTTGCTCAAGGAAAGAGCGTTATTCTTGGACATCAAAACAGTAAAGCAAAGGGAAGATTTCATGTGATGCATTCAAATGAAAACTGAAGGACCTAATGGGTCAGCATAAAAATACCACAGGACAATGTCTGCTCCCTCAGCCTTGTCATTTTCTGTGTGTGGGTGCGGTGTTACTCCTAGGAAGCTGCACAGTGAGTCCTGCTCATGCAGGACTGAAAGAAGGGGACTTTTTGTCTGTCCACATCCAGGGTAAATCCACTGTGTGCTCCCTTCTCTTCAGTGGGCAGGATTAATCTGTTTGCTCTGTTTATTCTGACATATGGACAAGACTGTTTTCTACCAGCTACAACTCATAGCATCCCTTAGACACGTAATCCAGCAGGGACACACAGGTCCCCATGCTGATGTAAATGCCAAAGCAAAGACAGTCAATGTACAGCTCCTGCAGAAAGCACAGCTCAGCCACAGTGCTCAGAAAGCTCACCTGGGAGCCTAGAGGCTGAAGTCTGAAGCCTAGAACAGCTGCAGGCAGGGAGGGAAGTCAAGGCCTGTTCCTGTGTGAAACCTATCCCTTCATTATCCAGCTCACTACACTGAGAGTTGCTTAACTGAAAGAAATGTGTACAAGCAGAAAGTCTGGATTTATTAATTCTCCATCTTCAGGTATGAAAAATGTTGGCTGTTTTTGGAGGGCATGTACCAAAGGAACTGAAATCAATGGAGTTACTACTCCAGGGGTGCATTCGGACTTTCAAAGAAAAAACTGCAGAAATCACAAGACTGTTTGAGGCAGAGACCTCATGCGAGTCATATGAGCTGTTATTACAGACGCAGAGGGATGGGGAGGAGCAAGAAGAAAAAACCAGAGATACAGTTTAATTTAAATGGGACAACATGGGAGACATGCTATGTGTAAGTGCTGTCAGACCAGGATGCAGCAGCTGCTGTTCAGAGAGAAGGGGCTCCCAACAAATCCAAGGCCTTCAGCACATGGAAGCAGTGACTACAGCAGAGGTATTTAATATCACATTGTGATTCTTCTGCATTAAGATAGGCTAAGCCTGGGTGCCTCCACTTGTGGGAGTGCAAAGCTGTCACATTTGCTTCTAACCAGGCAGCATCAAACTTTGCAGCTTCAGGCTTGTGAAGCTGCTGAAAGAGGAATCTGTACCTTAGATGACAATAAATGCCTTTGATGTGATGAGCAGGGAGAGAAGATTGCACTCCAAGTTCTATGCTGATGAGAGATTGTGAAACAGGGAGGCAGCCAACAACCTACAGGTCTGGACGAGGCAGCATGCCACAGATAGCAAATCCTGTCATGTCAAATTATAATCCATTCAATATAGCTGCTCTGGAGGAGCTTGAAGCCTGCTTGCCATTCATTGCTACTTTTTTTATAGTTGTGTAGTGTACAGCACTGTTCTGCTGTATGCGCCAAATTAACAAGCTATGTAAATTATACAGTGGTGAGGAAGGAGGTGAGAGATGAGGGATTGAGGAGGAAAAGAATACATAAATGTGAACTTCCTGAAATTTCACTTCAGCATTTGGCTTTTGGTCCCTGCCCTAACAGGTTATTTAGAGATGAATAATTCAAGGGTAAGGGGGAATAACATGCATTTAGAAGGATGCTGGTAGAAGCACCCTCTGCTCAAGTTAAGGCAGCTTTATTTTTGTGTGTTCTAAGTGAGCACTACCATTTACCAACACAGGAACACACAGACAGTTGCTCCCCTTACAGGCAGTACTGGAGATCTATGACTGGTAGAGAGAGAAATGAAAATTATGTCCATTGCTCAAAGCCACAGCAGTCAAGGAGAAAGAAAACTCATCAGTAGAATGGTAGTTTGCCAGTGACAGTTTGTCCCCTTTTCCTATGCCAGCTGTTAGATGTAACCAGAGCATCCCTTTCTCTACCCTCTGCAGTCCCTGCAGCTCCAAACCCTCCAGAGCTGGAGGTACAGGACACAGTGACCTTGGAGTTACACTGATTCTTTCCAGGAGCAGGATGTTGTGGAGAGGTTCAAATGGGTGAAGTGCAGCATCCATAGAGCCAGACTGGAGATATTTTATCCTATGGTTATTCCAGCCATTAATCAGTACTTAATTACTGAATGACCTGCTAGTAGCTTCTTGTTCTACCCAGCAATCTAAAACACATACCAATTTCTTCATGAAGCAGAGACAAGGCATCCCCTTTGGAGCTGCCACATCCTATGTGCATCTAGAGAAGCTGTGTGAAGGATCCTGTGCAACTGTGTACAAGGGGATCAGCAGGTGAGCAATACTGCCTTCCCGGTGCTTGCTGAAAACACCTCCTATGGGAGATAAAGGCAAATCAAAAGTCCAGTTTTGCCTTTAACCAGGATATTTGCTAAGCCCCATCCCAATTTTTCAGGGAACTCCTCCATGCAGCCATAGAGGCACCACAAAGACTCTGATCCACAGCAGTGTGCCAGGAGATTGTCTGGCTGAACCAGGGAGAGAGCAAAGGTTTTCCTTGAAGTGAGGGATCTCTGCATGATTGAAAAATTGAGTGTGAGGTCACGCTGCCATCACACAGGGGCAGGAAAGCTGTGAGAAGGTGGAGTGCGGCCACTCCTCAAAGCCATGCTCTACCAATACCTGGACAGCAGCACAGTGCTTCTCTAGCCAGGTGGGCAGGCTCCCAGCTCACTGCTAATGAACACAAGATGGAGGAGGTTTGTAATTCCCTTCTGAGTGGGTCAGCAAGCCCTAGAAATTTTGCTTGAGTGTTTGCTTGGGAGACTGTTAGTGTTATCATGTCAAGCACTAAGAAGCTTCATGTGACCTTCTACTGTGACCTGACAGGATCAACAGCCAGCTGGTGGCACTGAAAGTGATCAAGCTGGAGGCAGAGGAAGGAGTGCCCTTCACAGCCATTCGGGAAGGTAAGACATAGAGGAACATCACTCTTGAAGAGCATTTATTTTAACCTGGAAAAGCTCCATGATGTCTCCCTTAGTCCTTTCTTGCTTATTCGATGTGCCGGCTATCCTTCTCCCAGAATTCTGAGTTTCCTTACTGTCTCATGGAGGATGTCTTCACAGGGCTGGATAGGCATGCAATGGACAGAGTAGGAATCTCTGGTGTATGCACTTGTGACAGATGCACCCATGCTTGTGCATGGAAAGTGCCAGCTGCAGCCAGAGCATGTTCTTTCTAGCAGTGTCAGGGCCCTCTTTCACCTTTTGCTTGCTGCCTCCTTCACAGCTGCTTTCTCACTCTCTCTAGAAACTACACAGCTTTTGCCATTGCTGCATTGGACAGTAGTGGACTTGTTACTACAACCATGACACTTTCCTAGCTGAAACCTGGAGCATCACAGACCCCACCTGAAGAGAGATACTTTCAATAAAACTGATGTTTAATAACATCTGTCACTTCAGTCCAGTGAGAAATTCTTCTTATCAAGTCAACTTTGTAGAGCACTGGGCAAAATGTCTGCAGATTTCTCAATTTCTTGGAGAAAGAAATGCTTTTGTGCAAGTGCTTGATTTTGGCTGAAAGTATTTAAATTTCCCTACAGACTAAGTTGACAAAGCTGGATAACTGAGACTTCTATTTTCATCTGCTGTACAATCCTGAGAAGACAATGATCTGTTTTCTTCCATACACAGAAATATGCAACTGTTGTGCCAGTCTGTTTTATGGTATTAGTGAAAGCTATCAATGTAAGACAACACACATAGGGGGGTTATTTTAGCTCTTACTGCACTTGTGAAACTAGGGTTAATCTTGTCACAGGAATGGAGAGTCAGGGACCAGATGTGCCAGCTTTCACAAAGCAGCACTAGCACAGAAGGGCTCTCATAGCAGTCAACTCAGAATAACGAGAGAGGTCACTGAATACACTCCAGGTTTATAACTGTAATTAAGACAAGAAAGTTTACTAAGTCCTTAGTCCAATTCTGTGTGAAAGCAGAGACATACCTAAATATGCCTATTTTAAAAATGGCTTGTGTTACAGTTTCCTATACACTCATTTGCTGTGGTGCTTTTGCACTGCATTTACACTTGCAGCCCACCAGTAAAATAAGCCTTAAAAGCTTTATCTGCATTGAAGTAATGATGAGCTAAAGATCAGCATCCCTTTAACATGCTCTACTGGACAGGCTGAGAGTCTTAACTTCATTCATTATGGGAGAAAACAAGGGTGATCCTATGAAGGGTCTGCTTTAAGTAGGTCTTTTGTGTACTGCTGAGCTTTGCAGCATCTGACACCTCAAATTTACAATGTAAGTCAGTAGCAAAAACAAAGCACAAGATTTATTAACGCGGAGCATTCTCTGCTACCCTGGAGGAATGCGCTCTCCTGACAAAGAGACGCTTCACCCCAGGAAGCCCCACAGAGACAAAATGCGTTTAAAGCTCGGTTCTGGCAGTAGCACCTGACACCCCAGCAGGGGGTTGTAGAAGCAACAAAGTGAGGAGCAGTTCCCAGAAGCCTAATTGAGGCACAGGCTCTGAATCCTCCATTTTACTGTGGACCCTCTGTGCTGCCCCTCTGGAGCAATAGCTTCGGTCATATGGAATTTTTTAGGTATTAGAGTCAGGTTATCATGTTCTGTAGCAGATGGGCTCTAGCCAGAGCATCTTTACTAGGTTCATAGGCAATTAGGTGTGGTGTGGAGTATGTTTAAGGTCCATACTGCTGTGCACTGGGAACATACTGTAACTAAATGGACTAGTATCAATAGCAGAGGCAGTATAGCTGCAGCAACACCAAACTCTGTGCAAGAACTACTTTGCAATCTGCTGTTTCTAGTAGTTGTGCTGAATCAGGCATCCCTTATTGCTCAGTAGTCTCAGAACTGACACAGTCAGGCCACAGCTGTGTCATACAGTGTAACTGGCAGTAGGGCTTTTAGAACCAGGTGAAATTGTTACGGTCGCAAAAGGCAAAGTGGTAATCCAGTATAAATTTGCTTTGCCAGCATGAAACGCTTCAAATACCTTTTTCAGATCGTTTGAAAAACAAAAAAGCAGATTTTAATTGTGACTAAAACTCTGCCTCCCACAGCTGGCCCATGCTCTGTATTGTGTGCTTCAGCTAATTCAGCTGAAACAAGATTGTACGCCCATGCCTTATTTGAATGAAATTTGTAGCACTGCGTGGTCTGACAGTAAACTAATTTGTTTTTAATCAGCAGCAAAAAGTAGGTCTGAAACAGCTCTGAGGCTATTCTGCTATGCCAAAAGCAGAACTAAAATCCCGAGTCAGAGACATCTGCTTTTTTGGGGCTTTGGGGCTTCTCTCTGTAGTTTGTGTTCCCTGCCTCTGTAATCTGTGTGTAGTTTGTGTTCCCTGTCTGTGAACAGCTGGGTCAGATTCTTCAATTGTGCCAGCGACCTACAGGCAAAGTAATCCCAGCTTCACCTTTTCCCCACATTCCTCCTCTGTACAGAGTTACTGCTATATTGTCTCACACCTAAGGTACCAAATAATTAAGTTGTGAATGCTCCTCCCGCGTGAAGAGTTTCGGCTGAGAAGCTCCTTTTATGAGTGTGCTGGCTGGATCCTGCTCTAACATAGCAAACTCAATGCACAGTCAAAAGGCTCAGAAGGCTGCAGCTCCTGTCTTAGCGTAAATCAGTGCTCTGTGGTCTATATGGGGACTGAGACTCTTCCACGTGCTGCCCCCTGCCTCACTACACCCTGGATGTGCCAAGGCTTGGCAAAAGCATGTCAGGACCTGAGGACCAGGGACACACAGTGCAATGATGCTTTTGGATAGTTAGGCTGAAAGAAAAGCTTGCAAAAGTTTTATAAATACAAACAAGTTACTATTCACTCTGTCACTTCATCATCTCTGTTCTTAGAGTTTTTAACCCAGAGACAGTAACCAATATGCACAGAACTAAACTAGGAATTTAGCTTTTATCTACAGTGATTTCTTTTTGCAGATTTTTGCCCTGTTGTGAAGCTGGAAACTGGTAGAAACTCAGCTTTTCCCAGAAGTCTCTTGTACGGGCCCTGCTGAGGGCACACACTGGGAGGTGGATGGGAAAGGATGAGAAGCTCAGTGACAGGCTGGAGGCTGCTGCACTCTGGCTCTGAGAGCTCCCATGTCCTGCCTCTCAGCATTTACCTTGAAGAAATTATTTCTCCTCAGCTTATAAGATGACACCGGGGAACTGTGAACTGCTATTTCTGACAGAGGCAAGATCCCACCTCTGAGAGATGGATGGGTTCCTGCCAAGGCTGGAGCACTGATACTTGCTTCTCTGCGGAGCTGATCCATCCTCCTTCAGGCTCAGTAGCTGCCACTTCTTACAGAACTGCCAAGTCTAGACTATTACTCCCCAGTTTTTTATTTTCACTGCCTTGTTTTATGCACGTTCTCCTTCCACTTCCAGCAGCAGTAAAGTTGATCTTCCTTTTGTGTTTTCCCAGCATCTCTTCTCAAGTGTTTGAAACATGCCAACATTGTACTGCTTCATGACATTATCCAGACCAAGGAGACACTAACATTTGTCTTAGAGTACATGGTGAGTTGATGTTTTTCTAGCTTCCTGTGGAGCTAGTACTGGGAAGTGACTGCAGAATTAATTTACTGCACTATGAGACATCTACAAAGAAACAAGTTGTAATGCTTTAGTGCAATGATTGATTTTCCTTCTTCATCTCCTGCTTTCCAGCCACATAGCCTTACTATTTTCTTTCTGTATATGCAACAGCTGTATGCAAAAATAATTCCGTGTCTTGTGTCCACTGGGGTGGCAGACATTATTTACCTCCATTTCTGCCTTGCCAACACAATAAAAGTACTGTTTTTGAGCCACAGCAAGGATAGGAAATAATGATATGAGCTCACATCCCAGCTGGGGTCAGATTTAGCACTGACCTCAGTGGCTTACTGTGACCAAGCTGTAAGTTGCTTTCATGGGGAGACCAGGATACTAATAAAATTCTCCACATGAATCTTGCTACTTCTCTTGCTTTGGCAGGTAGTCAACCAAATTATAAAGAAAATATAGAAACCACGTCTTCTTATCGCAGCTTTATGACTAGCTCCGGCACAAGTATGAATTCTGTTAACCAGCAGCTTCAGGTCATAAATACTGGTGAGATAACAGGTCAGCCAGGTCCCTGATGTGACCCAGAACTTAAGCACATATTTGTGTCCTGCATCAGACCAGATGTTCACCTAGGTCAAATAGGCACCTTTGTAGCAGTTGCATATTTTTCCATTTACAGAAGAGACACTGTTGGCAGAGGCATTTTACAGCAGAAGCTTTGCCTCAAGTTCTTCTCTTTTATTTAGCACACAGACCTAGCACAGTACATGGGCCAGCATCCTGGAGGACTCCATTCATGCAATGTTATGGTGAGTTCCTTAGACTCGTACCCCTTAAGACATGAGGAAGAGCTATTTTCCACTATGTATGGTCACTGTAAATTGCTAATATTTATTTGTTGTATATATGACAAAAAATTTGGAGAAAATCTGCCTTTGAGGATGTAACAAGTTCCCTCTCAAGTCTCCAAGCTTTTTTTCAGTTAGCCCCTCTTCATATTTTCTGAGCCTGCAAGCAGACATTCAGCTTTTGTGAACAATGACATCTTGTGGCAAGGAAACCTATCTCTACACAAATTTGTATCCTCTTATTGTTACAACACATTATTCATCTCTTTACTTAAAAACTCTCACATCTCACTCTCTTTTTATTTAGAACTATCCTCCTATTTGCAGTCATTTAAGTCCCTTTTGTTTCTCCCATGGGTTTTGGGATTGGTTGACTGGATCTGAACACAGCCAAACACGTACCCTTACTTTACAGATTGATGTTATGATAGTTTCCTGCTCTCCTTTGTACGCATCTTCACATTTAATTAACTTTCAGGACTGCTGCTGCACGCTGGCTTAAGGTTTCAGTGCAGATGTCCTCAGCGAATGCCTGGGTCCTTTTCCTGAGCAACTTCAGTTAATTTATCTTACAGCTGTCAACAATAACTTTGTATCTTATCAAACTGCCTATTCATCTGGCTTTGTCAGATCTCTCTAAAGTTCCTCGCTGTCACTTCTTATCACAACTAATCTAAATACTTCTGTCATCTTCAAATGTTGCCACATTGTTCACATCTTTTTCCAGATAGTTGTTAAGCAACACCAATTCTAATGAAGTTTTTTGGGGCCTCAGATTTTAAACATCCTTAAAGCTCAGATACATCTGAGATGCAGTGTAGTCGTTTTGGCACAGATCTCAAGGGTTCTGCTACCAGAGATGCTCGTAAAGCACATGGAGCACATGGCTGTAATATGTACTCACTGGCATTTCTGTGAGTAAACACTAGCCAGCTGCTCTGCTTTCCTGTCCGGAATCTTCACTGTCAGCAGGAACTGAACTGCAAAATTATTTACTGCTCCTTCAGGAGGGTCATCTAGCTTGCTTCATTTTTGCTGGCAAATGCTGTTTGTTTTTTCTGAGTGATTCCTATGGAATATGTTATAAGTATGCAGAATGTTACAGGGACACTTTTCTGGTACAAAAATGACCTATGGGTGTCACTGTTTTTCCTCCTCTTCAGGTTAAACCTCTGGTGAAAAATATATTTTCTCTGGTGAAGTCATTACTTTTGCTGTGTTTTGTTTCTATCCACTGTCCAGCTTCATACTTTGTTTCAGCCTAATTTATTTTACCCCAAGCTTATTTAGACTACCATGATGGTGGGAGTTAGATGTTTATTTCTTGGCTTCCTTTCTTGCTTGATTTCCTTCTTGCTTGCTTGTTTTGTTCATCATATCTGATTTGCTGTATTTTTAAAATCAGGTCCTCATGTTTTCTCCCAGCTTGAAGCCAACAGTTCCCATTGCCAGGTCAGTCAGTTCCCTGCTCCCCTGGTGGCATGTGCAGCAGCCATGGAACTCAGTCAGCTGGTGCCATCTGGCTCAAGGGGGCAAACCTTCAGCTCTTTAAGCTTTCATTTTGTTTGGCTGTATGTCTTTGTGTCTTTGTCTTGAACACTGCAATCAACACAGCTGCTGTTCTGAGAGCTGGGGTCTGTGTTTTGGCAAGCTGACCTTGCTCCTGCAATCAACAGTCCATTTCTAAAGAAAAGTTAAATTTCCAAAACGTGCATTTACAGACCACAGTTAAACTGCCCTCCTGGCCAAATATTTCACCAGCTGAC